>JAGFPH010002272.1:36239-84676 GCA_018207615.1 Philaenus spumarius | reverse complement strand
TATATTAATGGTCTTTGCAAGGGTAATTTTAAAGGTTCTCTGTCGACTTTTGCTGATGACACCACTGTCTTTGCTATGTAGGAAGCTGTTGGAATGAAATAAGAGAAGCGATGACGGAAGATTTGTGTGCACTTCGTTGGTGGTTTACAGAACACAAAATGTTGCTCGGTCCTGAAATGACTAATTATGTTAATTTCAAATTGAGAGGTGAAGTGAAATTTGAAGGCCCAATTAAGTATAAATGTCTACAATGTGTAGGTCTTCCAGCTTGTGATACTTCATGTGTTGTTGTGAAGCAATGTAGTTGTGTAAAATATCTGGGTATTTTTGTCGATAGTAAGTTAAACTGGAAAACTCATATTTTACGTTTGAAGGGTAGATTGAATAGTGTTCTTCGATTATTTTTCTTCCTGAAGGACGTTTGTCCACAAAATATTTTACAACAAGTGTATTTTGATTTATTTCATAGTAGAATATAATACGGAATTGCTTTGTCGGGCCGTACTTGACAAATTAATATAAAAACGGTCTCTATAATTATTCAAAAAAGAATTGTTAGAGTTATAATGCGAAGATCAAAAACTGAACATTCCCAACCTCTTTTTGTGGAACTCGGGATATTGCCAATAAAGTATATGTATATTTATATGGTAATGGAGCTGTTTTACATAAGAAGCGGTAATATTCCAAGTATGGTTAATGAGTAGGCCTATAAGATAAAAAACTTAGAAATTCGTCAAATTTAAAGATTACAAAACCAAATTTGGCTTTTTTCACCAAAACGTTTGAGTTCATCACACCCAGAACATTTAATCAGTTACCAAATTATATTAAATACAGTTTTAACAAAAAGAGTTTTCTAAAAAAATTAAGAAAGTGGTTGCTTGAACTGCCAGAGGTTGATTTCTTATTAGAATTTATGATATAGTCAAAATTATACCCATTGTTGTAAGTATGAAATTTTATCTTTTGATATACCGTACATGTTTTTACATTTTGCGATCTTCACTAGTTAGGTAATATTTTAAGTATATTTTTTAAGTAATGTAACATGTTTGCTTGAATTCTGTAAACTATTTTTGTTCATTAATATTGTTTTTTTCGGCAATCTTATACACAGGCCTAGCCTTAGAGGTGCCTTTTATTGTCTCCTTTTTTATTTAGGGTTTTTGTTATGCGTGATGATGTGCGTATGTTTTTATGTATTAATGTTGTTGGCTTTATAATTTTGTATGCAAAAGTAATGTTTTTGTAAAGTTATTAACTGTAATTTGTTTATGTATGTAGATATAGGTGTTTTTATATGTTATTCCAGTTATAAGAGATTTTTAGTTTTTGTAATATTTTGTTAAAGTTAGTCTTTTTTGGTTTTTGTACAACTTTTTTATTAATCATTCAATATTTGTGTAGAACTTGTTATTATTATTTGTGTATCGTTATTGAAAAAGGAACAATAAATTTTCAATTTCAATTAAAAAAACAAAAAACAAAATGAAATTACACTACCTTTAAATTCAAAGGATTGACATCTTTAACGTATTCACACTTGATCGGTCCACTCAACTCGGGCTGCTCCAGAAGGTAAAGCAAATGATCACCTGAGGGAAGAAAAATGGTTGTAAGTATAGGTACGTCATTTTATGGGCATTTTTTACAAATAAATAAACGATGAGTTAAAATTGGTTTGGGTTAGTTGAAATAAGGACTTGTTTTTCAGGAGGTTCAGCTGCACATGAGTTGTGGGATTGACATGATCTATCGACCCTGAAGCTGACGTGTGCGTACATCAAAAGTCAATAGTTAAATTATGGATAATAACAGCATACTTACCAACCATATTGTTGTGTTTACTATGTTGGTATAGGATGCCGGGTTGCACAAACCAATATTATTATCTTTAACTTAACTATTATCCTTCATCCGATTGTTTTGACAGTTACACCATCCGATACAAAATCAAAAGGGCAACAAAAAAGGTGTCTTGACATTTTTTTGTTAAAAGGTACGCTTTTGAGTAATTTAGGTTTAAAATTTCTAACAGCAGCCATTTTGAAACACATGATTTGATATAATCGCTTATTTTTCTTAAGCTACATCATTATTAGGTTAAACTTTATTCCAAGTTTGAACTCAATCAGTCAAACATTTCTCTATATGTGCATTATTTTGTAAAAAAAACAAAATGGCGGATATCTGGAAAACAAACTTTTTATCTTAAGCTATAGAACCATTTCTTGAACTGTTACTTATTTATAATTACCGGCTAAAGTTCTTGAAGGCCACAAGAAGTGGGCCTCGGCTTCCACTATGTCTGACGGTCCTTTGTTACGGATGCTGTAGATATGGACAACCTGTGGACCGATTTCAGCCTCTTGACTAATGTTCTCCGACGTGTATAAAGTCGTGTTGTAGTGAACATCTCCGGGATGTGATGAACTGTGAACAAAATATTTGTCTTATAATTAAAACAAACACCTCAAACTCATTAGAATCATTTTATCCCTCATTATGTTCAAATCTAAATTAAAATTCATTTACAAACCACAGTAGAGTCCCGCTGTTCCTAACTAATTGGGACCGAACACTGTATGCTCTTGACGCGGCATACAGCAGACACGGCAAATGCTCTTGACCTTGCTTTATGCTACGTTGATATACACGCTTCATTAACAAAAAATGATGTAATGTTCATGCGGCGATAGCGGAACGTTGCATCCTCAAGTCGACTCAGTGCTCTTTGTCAGAAAAAAATCACTGACTTTACTTCTCAGTGTAGGTATCCGTTTTTTCCTTCCGTTGCGTTACGATTCCGTTTTCTTCTAAAAACGGATACATTCTTCTTCAAACTGTCCGTTTTGTCATCCCGAAGTCTGTCCGTTAGTACTGCATCGTCTTGAGGAAAAATAAAATTCCTTCGAGATAACAAAAACGGAGGAGAAAAAGGGATGGACGCAACCGGCGGGTGGCAACAACTCTACTAGAGCCTAGTTGTTGTACCTAATCCTTCCTTCTTTCTGAAGGACCCGGTATCCTTTTCACCGGAAGCTTGTTGCGGTAGCTTCCTTCCCGCAAAACGGATGGAAAACGTGAAGGAAACAAAACCGGACAGTTCTAACAGGCCCTTGGGATTAATGTGTTGTCAATTTCCGTTAACCAAAATGCAATGCAAAGGGAGGGAAAATACGGATGGTGTAAACCTACACTTAAGTTGTGACATACACAGTCCGTGTGACAGAAGATTAAAATGAGACAAGTAAATTCCCATAACGTCTAAACAAAGAATGTAAGACTCAAGATTCAGTAATCAAAATTTAATGAATTGTATATACATATATAAATTAATTAGAGACGCAAAACAAGTAAATTTTAATAACTTAAAAAATGTAAAGATAAAAATAATACAAGCAAACTATAATATAAAATTAAAAGAGCAGACTTAAATTTTAATGAACAGAGAAAAAACATTGGTAAACAAAAGTGCGTTATATAATTGTGTAAAAAATTTGAACATGGACAAAAACAGCAGTGTGTATTAAAAGAACAGTCTAAAATAGTGTTAAGGTCACATAACATATTAAAAGAGAAATAATTATGAAAAGAACTATATCACATATAAAAATTATAACAATATAAGCGTCGATGGTGATACAGAACATAAACTTGAACTTGATCGCGGCAATGAAAAACGAGATATAACTCCAGAAGGCGTTGTACGTCTTGGTCTAGAGAAGCTTGTCTGGAAAAAATGGTGTTGGTGCAAGTCTAGCTTGGTGGTG
Source organism: Philaenus spumarius (assembly GCA_018207615.1). Taxonomy (NCBI): domain Eukaryota; kingdom Metazoa; phylum Arthropoda; class Insecta; order Hemiptera; family Aphrophoridae; genus Philaenus; species Philaenus spumarius. Next base: position 80,900 of record JAGFPH010002272.1, on the reverse strand, counting down.
TAAAAAATAAATCCAATGAAAGTATGGATTTTTTGTTGAAAAAGGTGTTAAATTATGTAGTAATGTAAACTTCTAACAGTGTACCATCAGTGTACGCTTCGGCGTTTTTTGATTCATCGAGTGATTGTTGAGTTTTTGGGATTTATTTGTTTGTAACCATTACGAGATATGCTGTGCAGAACTTCTAGTGAACGCAAGTATTTATAATTATCAAAGAAATCCTAGGTATATATCGAACTTTTTGGACAATTTTAAACGTCAATGGCCATAATATTTTTTAATTTTCAGTCTGCAATTTAATTTCAATTTCTTTAAACAGTTTTTATTCTAAATTCAATCTGCGTCTCATTTTTTGTATTTCAAATTATATGTTGTAGATTATAAGATTATGCTTTGTAACTCATATGTTGTTGATACATTTTTTCTTGCATAAAGATTTATTGAGGATGAGCAAGTAAAGAACTTAGTTATTCGTCACAATGCTTTGAATTTCATTGATATCCACGATGTCCCCGTAGCGAGTACTTTTGCAGCAAGAAACACACCCCGGTAAATCAAATTGGTATAGAATGTTTTTATAAATTAAGATATGCATAATTATAAAACAATGACCCATATGAGATTTTATTGTGGGAAGGACGCTTGCCATGCATGATGCAATCTTTTATTATAAACTTTGCACCATGAGATAGGAGATAGGTTGGCGGGAAAGTGCAATATAGTCACAGATGACACTTCATAACGCATAGATTGAATTATCTGTGGAATATTAATGGGTTTTCAAAAGTAAACAAGATTATTTTTTTTATTTTAAGTGTTAATTTTTAATATGAAAGTATGGTAGATTGAACAGAGAGTGTTTTGTAATTTGAATTGAATAGTGTATTGAATTGAGTATTAAGCAAAGAATAATCCACATATAATCTTTTTATTAATTTGAACAATTTTTTTTTATTGGAAATTTCTTGACTTTATTTTTTTAACAAGTGTATTCATAATTTTTATTTTTATAACGCTTAACGTTATAAAGTGTGTGTAAATTTGTGTAAAAATGATTCTACAGAATTGTATAAATGGAGACGACATGTAACCAGCTTTCATTACAATTTGGTTTCAGGCGTTTTCATCAAGCTATGTATGTTTGGAATAGACGGATTTACGGAACAGCGGGATCGGAATAGCGGGACTCTACTGTACTATATTCATCAAAAGCTTGGCGATAATATTGAGATTTATAATTATTCAAATTTCAAAATTCCGAGAATATAAAATCCATGTGTACAATTGTGGTTTTCTGTTGTTTATTAGTTAGGGTGTGTTAAGTTATAGTTAATTCCTTGTTTCTTATATCATTTACACATAATTGTAATTCTTATTTCATATTTTCATAAAATATTTGCATGTTAGTTGCATTTTCTGCTTAGTAATAGGACATAGGCATTAATTAATATATTTTGTACATTTTTAGAAGACATGTTGAATCAATCTTATGCTGAGCAAGTGCAATATAAAGAAACTGGCAGGAACAATCACAGGACATAGTCCTTAGGGAACACATGCAAAGAATAGGCATTTCCACAGGAACTGTAAAACACCTGATGAGTGTGAGAAGCTTAAACATATGAGTCATGAAACAGGGGTTTACTCATAATTTTTCCAGCACCAGAACTGGTCGGAAGTGACGGAATGGAAGGAAATTTTGAAATTTTCACTTCTAAAACCCACACTTTTCGTATCTTTGGTGAGTTTAAGGATGCAGGTACAAAATATGCTAACTTTTATAAGAAAAGTAAGCATGCATGTGTAACTATTTTTGTACTTGTATATAGCACATAGCAAATTTTAGAGACACATACTATTTTAAGCAAAAACTTGGCAAAATGTCTCTCATTTAGTAAATAGCCTTTAAGAGAAATTTAAATCCTCGGTAAAAGACTTTATACCTAAACACGTCTTATATGTATCAAGAAATGATTTTTCTTATACAAAAACCATAAAAAATAAGCAAGCTTACCACGAGAACACAACATAGATGCTTGTGAGTGAATTATTCTAACGACACTTGAAAGTCACAAAACTAAATAACACCACAAGGTCAACTTGAAAGCGACCAGCCACTTTTTAGTTTTCGACAGTTCGCGAGAGGTAGCATGTAACAGGCGCATGCGCACAACCTGCTAAATCGCAGTGCGGCCGGCACCTACGTTTAAATATTTTCCCCTTTCGACTTTGTATGTGACCTTGTCAGTGTACAGCCATTGTTTGTATGTATTCCGTGTTGTGCTTTCATTTTTGGGATATTTAGTTTTTAATTAACTAATCCTGAAATTGAATGAGTTATTCGATAAGTATAAATCACTAAATGTGGTCCAAATTATATCATGTTTAGTGATATTTCATGTAAAATTTTTCATGCCGAAAGTTAATAGTATAAAAGTTTAAGCATCACTGGTTATTAACTTTTTGGCCGCCTCGAATCGTCGGTCTCTTGTAGTCGTTCACAGAATATCTAAGCTCTTGCCGCAAGGTTGGCAAAAGGGTGTCTGGTGCTCCCAATTTGTTCCATTTCAATTTCGAGCTGAGGGACAACGTGCAAGACTTTACTGTAGTTGGCTCGCATAGTCGCAACACACTGTAGTGAGGGGATATCTTGAGGTTTTTCGATTGGCGGAAGTAAAATTCTGAACCGAGGGTTGAATGAGTGAGAATGGTCCAGTGCAACGTTTATATGTTTTCTAAACTATTTCCCTCACAAATAACGAGCACGAGGGTTGGAGGGAAAAACACAAAGGAATCTACCACACTAGTAGTTAATATATGTTTTACTAAACCTTTTCAACTCCAAAGTTGAAGGTAGCTCGACATTGAACACTACTATTATAATCTGTATTTGACATTGAAAATGTTTTTTTTTTTTTTGCTCCAATGTTGATGTATATTCGACTTTTATCACATTAGTGAAGGATAGCACTTGTATATAGCATATAGCAAATTTTAGAGGCACATACTATTTTAAGCAAAAACTTGGCAAAATGTCTCTTAGTTACAGTAGTCAATAGCCTTTATCGAAAATTTAAATTCTAATAAACGGCACATACAAAGAGTTTTCTCTTTACAAAAGAAATCTGTAAGAGCTGTTTTAAAACTGAAACCTAGAGAGACTTGCAGAGAAGCTTTTAAGTATTTAAATATCCTAACATTCCCCACCTTATACATTTTGGAGGTGATATTGTGCTGTAGATTTAAGAGTCAAACAGCTTACAATGGTCATTTTCATAATCACCACACAAGAAATAAACGGTACCAGAAACTGGCACATACTTTCATCACTGTGACTTCATAATTGTAGGTGGGGTAGGAGAGGTGATTTATTAAAGTAGGAGATTAACTAATAAATATTATTATTATTATCTAGAGAGAAAACTATTTCAAACAAATTTGCACCAAACACCAAATTAGGGCTGTATAGATGCACGCAAAATAGTTTTTAAAATTTCGAAAAACAACCCCTTTATGGCCAAAACCCCCCAAAATTCAGTTATTATTATTATTAGCTAAACGAGAATTTTTAGAAAGATGCGCTTTTTTGCATATGGTAGGGTACATTAAAGACTACAAATAAGCCAAATTTTATCAAAATCGTTAGAGCCGTTTTTTTATAAAAAAATAATAACTGATTTTTTGGGGTTTTTTTTGCCAAAGAAGGGGGTTGTTTTTCAATATTTTTCAAAACCTTTTTTCGTGCATCTATACAGGCCTACTTGACATGTCTGGAGCAAATTTGTTTGAAATCGATTGAATAGTTTTCGCTCTAGCTTTGTATACATACAGACATTTTCTAAAAACCACTTTTTTGGACTCAGGGGGTCCAAAAACGGATATTTCCATTAAAATTTCAACATCGATTTTTTTTGTGATCTTTATACTTTCTCTATACTATACTATAGTGAGAAAGTAAAAGGGGTGATTTCAGATGTGAAAGTCATAGACTGAACATCTTCAAAGGCTCCCAGCTCAGGCTGGAATTCCGCCATTTAACAGACTTCCAGAGTCTTTGAGGCAGATATATAATCTTAATGGTTTTAAATCGGGACTGAAAATTTTTTAACTCCGGAGGGGCGTGTACTCGGTGGCTGAGTTTATGTCTTTGCCTTCATTTTGAGTTTTGTTTTGTCATGTGTGTTATTTGATATCTGTAATAATTAATTATGTGTTTGATTGTTGAGAATCGTGTGTTTATACTAGATAAAAGCAGAGATAGTTTAGGCATTTAAATGTATTACTGATTTATTAATTAATATTTTATGAAAGAAGTAATGATTTACATTCTATTGGTGTATGATGTCATTTAGATTATAATTGAATCCATTTTCCTTTTCATTGCCGATGCATATTTTGCAGAATGTTCCGCCATAGCAATAAAATAATTATTATATTTGACATCTCAGAAGCTGAAAATTTTTTATTTATTAGGTATTAAATTGTATATAACTGTGTTTGTTTATGTGGATGCTTTATTATTTTAGTTGTATTTTATATATATGTAATATTGGCTAGTATAAATATTATGTGTATTAATAATGATTTAGTGCATACTCAATTATCAATATATTATATACAGTATATGACTTGCCTTACATAAATGTTGTGTTTGTCTAAAAAGGAATAATAAATTTAATTGAATTGATTTGAAATCCTCGGTAAATACTGTAGACGGTCATATTTTGATTAGAATAATCTCATCATGCCGAAAAAGTTAATAATAAAAAAGTTTAAGCATCGCTGGTATTTAAACTTTTCGGTCTGAGCTGAGTGACAAAATGTGGGGACTTTACTGTAGTTGGCTCGCATAGTCGCAACGCACTGTAGTGTGGGGATATCTCGAGGTAATCGATTGGCGATTGGATAGGGTTACCAGGCGTCCCGATTTCGCCCGGATTGTCTGGATTTCAAGCCCTTCTCCGGACTTGTGTCCGGTGTTGCCCAAATGTCCGGGATTCATGAAACGATGGCGTGAAAATATATGAAACGAAATTACCAAACAACAGGTTAAAGTGTGTAGCTCATGGAGGGGCGTATTGCAGGGCTCAGTGGAAGGGAAGAAAACAGTTTGCCTGGTTAAGAAACAACAGTTTGTTTGTTTTTTTCAAAAATTTGACCGTTTTTGTACTTACCACTATTTAAAATCATCACTCGTTTTCCTTCACAAGTTTGTTCAGGACTAAGTTCCTTGTAAAATGGCAAAACGCCCGTGTGTTTTTAACGAGAAACTACAAGAGTACAAGTTCTTTAAACTTTGTGAGGGAAGTGATTGTCCTGTGAAACACAATGGTGGCGGGGGATGTGGATGCTCATCTCAAAACTGACCGGCACACAAACGCCGCTAACTTAAATCCTAAACACAGCATCGAAAATGATAATGCCACGAGGAAAGGGTCGGAAATTATGTCTTCTGAAAAATATCAAAGAACCGAGGAAGGAGCTAGACCTAGTAGCAAATGAATAATCGACCTCCATCTATCTATTTTGCTGGTTTATTGAATCAATAATTTTAAGTAATTTTAATAATTAGTTATTTTGTAATTTTGTGATAACATGATATCATTGTAGCATTTTAATATTAAAACTTTTCACTCATTGTAAGCGTTAAAAATGCTTTTATTTTCAAAGCGGTTCATTAACCCTCACCGTGCCCTGGTTATAGCTCAAATTGGCCAGCCGGTTTTTAGTGTTTTGCAAGCATATTTTAAAAAATTCGCCAAAAATAGTAATTCTATCCCAATCCAAAAGTGTTCTGCACCATTTTTGTAGAGAAAGGTTCAAAGAATTCATATACGCAATTAAAAAATTTATTGATGTAAAATTGTAAAAGTTATTAGCTTAAGAAACAAAAAATGTTCAGTAACGAAAGAAAAAAGTTCAACTTTAGGCCTACATAACAAGTAGTAAACATTTTTTTGTAAGCGTAAAAATGTTTCATAATTTAGTTCTAAATAGAACTGTATAAAAACATTTATCAATTTCAAATTTCTTATTTTTAAAAAACCAGTTTTTATGTTCCAAATACACGACTGCTAACAAAACTAGGCCTAGTTTGAAACGTAATTTACTACGTGCTTTGCCAAAAAATGAAATATTATTATAACAAAGTGTAGAGAATAAATCAAAGAAAAGAACGGTATACTTGTCTTTCCTTAGTTCACAAAAGTCTTTGAGTTATCTTTATTTGAATGACAAAATGACATCAATGTAATGAAAAGTCGCCGGTCGCAGAATGCGTCATATAAATATCGTGGGAACCCACGCGCTAGACGGTCTCACCAGATTGTCCTAATTATGTACTTTCATTGCTGTCTAGACAAACAAAAAACTGGTAATTTCTAGTTTAATTCCCACCGTTAGAAAGATCAAACTGTTCTCTACAAAATGGTGAAAAGGAATCTGTCAAAACATGTGATATAGTAGGCGTTATCTCGGTTGACAAATGGGCTGTTTCATTGGTTGAAAAACTGTCCAATCGCAAGGTTTACAGAAATCATGTAAAATAGTGACATCTGATTGGAAGGCACTATTAGAAAGATAAAATCTTGACGAATCCAATGGTAGCTTTATAATCTCGATAGAAATACTTCTGTAGGTAGGCTTGCCCGTTGAAGAAGTGGGAAATAACAGTACAATTGTATGCAAATTCACGCGTTGAAACAGCTGTAACCCGATCTGCATATTTAAAAATGATGATTACGTATTGTAACATTTTGTATATATCTAAATAATTTCAAAGTTAAAGAGTCCTGGTTAACAAATAAAAATACAATGAATTGTAAGTTTCAGTATAGACCTACCTACCTACCAACCTAACTTATATAGCCTAGCCTAGAGCAGTCAAAATTAATATCTTAATAAAGTAACTTCGGGATTTTAAATGAGTAAATTAAACCACAGTAAATACACAAATGATAACAATCTTAAGCTAAATTAAATTAAACTTACCGTATAACATAAATAAATCAAATTTTAATCATTAAAATTAGTCTAAATAAAACAAAGGCAAGTAAGAACAAAATCATTGTATTTAACCGATATAGATTAAGTTAGTTTTAGTGTAAATGAAATTATAAATTAAGTAGAAGCATTGTGTATAATTTGAATTATAAATGATTACTTGTAAAATTCTAAAAGAAAGTTAGTGTGTTTCAATAACCTAAAATACAATCGCGTACGTAACAAACTCGATTCACGGCAAAGGGATGCCATTGTCTAAACTGTGATCAATGAAAAGGAGCAGGATTCAAAAACAGCTGTGATAAATACAATACGATACTGTTATGTGAAAATATAAAATGGATATTTTGGACTTTATTAACAATTCAAAGTGAAATAAAAACATTAAATATAATTAAAAAAGTGATACCAAGGACATAAAATATAACGGTAGTTGTAAAGTTCGTTATATTTAATAAAACGTGACTACATACACGCTAAGCAAATGAACACTGCTAACAGAAGTTATGGAGTTAAACTATAAATGGCCGTATCGATTCTTGAAGCGGTAATTGTTTAAATTTATAGGCTTCCTTTTTACAGTCCTTTCTGAATACCCATATAATACAGTTGCTTTTTGATGAACAGTAATAATTAAACCAAATTTATAAGAAGAATTGAATTGACTTAAAGACCTTTGAACTCTAAATAGAAGGAAACTAAAATTAAATATCAGAGTTATAATAAGTAAACCTGTTGTATCAGTATAGAGTAGAATCTGCAGCCTAGGTAATATTCTACCAATTTTTACCAACCCATATAACAAAGTACCAGAAATTTGATCTTCTAAATTAATAGACTTGAGAACATTTAATTTAACTTCAATTTGGCCATATATATATAATAGTGAACATTTTTTTAATAATAGTAAATTTAGTTTGTAATATTTCTTTGTAGTAGTTTTAAGTATAATATTAAGTGATTGCATATTTAACTAGCCAGGTACTCTTTAACCCGAGAGAGAGAGAGAGAGAATATCAATTAAAATTTGTATAGTCATTAGTATATTAAGCCTATACATCAAAGAAAATAATATTGTTTCAGTGCTCTAGTAAACTTAAAAAATAATTGTGTAAAGAGAAAGTAATTTCAACTTAATAAAGTACAAATTTTGTTAACCATAAAGAGTGAGTCATTGTAGAAGTTTGGAACAAATAGAATAATAAAACTCATTAATATCACATTATAAGTTTTGGCTTCCACAACTAGTGGGGCAATTTTTTTAAAGGAAAAGTATAGTATTAAAAAATATACTTTTATTATAGTATGTAAATATACGTTTTACGAAAAAGTTTTAAGTACAAAAATTAAAGTTTAGTTGATTGCCTTTCCAACGGTGCCGGTTTTATTACGATTGGATGATTTTAAGTGTATTAAATAACGGAATATGCAAATTTATGCAAATTCTCGCATATGTTCGAAATGGCTGCATTTTGCGCCTGAGAATACGCCACTTTGGGCAGTCTGGCACTGTGAGGGTTAAGATTAATTGATTTTCCTCCCATTTGAGCCTCCAGTATAGTATTACACTGCTCCTTATGTAGTGTCCGGATTCTGTCTGGGCAAACTTATGGTAACAATACGATTGGCGCACGTAAAATTCTGAACCGAGTGTTGAATGAGTGTGATTGAGGTGGTGGATGGTCCAGTGCAACGTTAAAACAAAATGTAAAAACCAAATTAATAACCGTCATTAGTAAATCTCTGTCATGAAACCTGTAGAATGTTAAACAAAGGACAGAACTCTCCCCAGATCACAGAAGTTATACACCTTGTCAGGGAACACTACTGGTTTATTATTCTTTATGTGGGAAATAAACCCTTGTGGTTGAGGTGTAACAGGATAAGACCGCCCTCCAAGGAGAAGAGGAAGAAATCAGACTGCAATATTTTTAACCCCCAACGCAAAGAGAGAGGCGTTATAAGTTTAACGTATGAATCTGTGTGTCTGTGGCATCGTAGCTCCCAAACGGATGAACCGATTTTGATTTAGTTTTTTTTTTTTTGTTTGAAAGGAGACTTGATCGGAAGTGTTCTTAGCTATGAATGAAGGAAATCTGTTCAGCCGTTCCGGGATTTTAAACAAGATTAATTTATCTGTTATTATAATCAACCCTTTGTATACATACCCTTGTAGAATCAGATCCGACTCGACCCAGATTGGAATGGTCAGCTCTTGAATATTGTCCAACAGAGTCCGGTTGTTCTCAGGGTTGGTGCTGTTGAGGTACATCTGGAACTCGTAACGAGGCCTCATGCCGTCTTTGTGGAACGGCTGCAGTAGGACTTTGAACTTAACCTGAACACAACAAATTTAAATTAGACGTTTCATATTTAATGTTTTTGTGGTCGCACAGTCCAATTTAATGTTTAGTTGAATTCACACGTGTTTTAGATTTGTATTCAAACTTTTATATTGTTGGCTTTTGATGGTTCAGGAAACTAGATAGACGTTTCAGGGTTCAGAAGGGTTCGACAATATGCGTATATTCAATAGGAATGACGTGGTAGGTGTTAAGAAGGAAAGTCCTGGAGGGATTAGCCGGCAGACCAAGGGAAGGTGGAAGTCCGTGCTGTCGGTATCAACTGGCAGACCACAAAAGGAGCTAGGTCGTTTGCAATAAGAAAATGTGGAGTTTATATGAGATAGGCAGCGGGAGAGAAAGAGAAGAGTGTTGTTGGTGACTCTGTAGATCAGTTTAGAATGCAAATCTAATTGAAGGGAGCCAGTATTTATAAGACAGTTGGTGTGCGCATGTCCCCCACTTTTGCCTGGTCTTGTCTCTTCCTACTTCCCTCTCTCTTGCTGTGCGTCATTTATTTACAAAAATTTACAAAACAGTTAAAACAGTTTGCAATACAAACGATTGAAATTAGCGTCGTTGATGACTTAGGGGTAGCGTGTCGCTACACATATTATTCCTTACACCTCATGTATGTTCTTGATTTACAGTTCCTACTGGTTACTCTAAGTGATATTAAGCCGGTGTTCCACTAAACGGACAGTTGAGTTTATGTTTTGTTTGTGTTTTCTAGAACGTGAAAAACAAAACTGAAACAAACCCAAAACTCTTGTTTCCAATAAGCGGGCTACATTTTGTTCGAGTTTTGTTTTTGTTTCCAGTAGATGTCGTGAGAAAGTCAGAACACATTTTTTGTTCAATAACCAACCAACATGTTTAGAGAAGATCATTAACTTTATTAAATTCAACAAATTTACACGATTTCAAAGTCATTAATTTAATTACTAGGCTACATACAATGAATTTTATTATACAGTTAATTGTGCATTTTTATAAGATATTCACGTTATTCAAAGACCTGTATTACACTATTAAATTTCTTTGTCAATGATCTTTGATAAAAAATTTGTCGTGTGCCAACTTAGATGAAAAGATTACCTAAAAGACTATCAAATATTGCATCAAAGAAATTTGATTATCAATTTGTTACAAAATTCGTATTTACTCCAGCAAAACGAAATGCAACGCCAAAGTAGAAAACACAATTTAGTTACAAAAGCGAAAAGTTACAGTTTTGTTTTATTCGACACGAATTTGAGTTTTGTTTTTGTTTTGTCAGTGTAGTGGAAAACCGGCTTTAGTGACTGTTTCTAATTTATTTTATTAAATCAGTATTCTAACCCTTGAGAAATGACGAATATACAGTGGAACTTTAATACATAAATCTCTGAAATAAAACAATTTTATAAAGGAATTCATGTAGTGAAGGTTAAGTTATTGAGGTTAAGGCAGCAAAAGTTTGAGTTAAGGTTTTTCATTCACGTTAATGTGGATTACAAACCTCTATGGGGCATAGGCGTAACTAGAACAACCGTATGGAGGGGGTTACAACAACCAGGGAGGGGGGGGGGGGGGTATGCAAAATAACACATTTTAGGCTTCCCAAAAAATACTTAAAATTATAAAGGTATGCATAATTTTCCATTTCTTATTGTGATTAAGGCTATTTTAGAATAATTAAAACAGCAACCATGACTCATCCCCCGCCAAATCTTTCCGTGCGCTGTCTCTAGGCCCATAAAACACACAGCTGCGTTTAAATACATTTTTTTGTCGGCTGCGGATTAGTTACCGTAGTTGCTAAAAAAATTTAAAGTGTGCACACAGGGCGGTAAAATTACTGATGCCGTCTAAAAGCCTCATTGGGATTCATTAAACCGAAGTGTCTAGTTCATCAATCACGAATTATGTTATGTAATATAATATTATTTCTTTTAATGTTTTATTGATATGAGTAGAGAGCAACTCTCGCTTTATTTTTATTCCGTTGCCGACTGAAAAGGAAGCAAAAAAATTTGCTTTATTTATGTTTATCCGATAAATAAATAAGGAGCATTCTACACTGCATTTCCTGATTTGAGGAACTAGAAGAAACATTTTCAATTATTTAAGAATGTTGGTTTCGTCATTTGACGAACTACACATGCGGCTGAGGGATAGTATTCTACGAAAAAATACTAAAATAAGGAAAATTGGCGTGCATTTGGTCACGTTTGCCACTGTTTCGGCGGAGACAGTGGAAAATCGTCAATTGTAGTTGCACCGAGCGGCTGCACAGCGGTAGCCAGCGGTAAATAAACTGATCCTTTATTTTTCCGACCAATGTGTATGCTCTAATACTCTCCTTCGCGGCACTGTTGATATGACGGCGACGGCAAATAATCCGTGGCGGAAAATTCCGTGTATGTTCCAGGCCATACACTATACTGCATCATATATCAAATTAAGTGCCAGTGCGAAATTCGACCAAAGATAATTTAGATAATGTCAGCAATATATTGATAATTTCTAGTAGCTAGACATTTGCATAGGTGTTGAAAACAAGTTACTCTTAAGAGCCTATTTTAATGTAAACAAATATCCACAATGAAAAAAAAGTAAACAAAGTGTGCCCCCCTGGTTACGCCTATGCTAGGGGATCCAGGAAGGGCGTAGGGCAGTTTCATGTCGAAAGACTATTTAAGTCAATGTTTGGTTTGTAAAATTTGTCCTATTGAGGTTATCACTATTGAAAATTTTTCTTAAAAACATCAACAAGGTTCAGTACTAAAAAATTATGTTATTTGAGGTATTGTTTACATTGAGAGTTAAAATAAATTCATGAGTAGAGAAAAAGTTGTTTTCTAGATAGAATGTCGGATTTATCCGCCGATTTGTTACAAAATGTAGCAAATATTCAGGTGTATTTTATAATTTTAGGAAAATATAAATATAATCTCATAACTTTGTGTAAGAAACACTATGCTGAGTATTTTTATGTCCAAGGGATATTTTATTTATTGAGTTAGCAATGCATGAAAGCTATGAACCAGAGCTTGGGGTAAAAAACAATTACTTAAAGAGATCGTTTAATTTTGCAAAACATGCTTTCAAAATTTTGCCCGTTTCAAAAAATCATAAATCATGACTACAGTTAACTTTTTTTATGGCGGTACTACCGAAAAATCATTGTTGATTTTGGTTTATTTTCTTTTTTTTACTGCGTGTTTCAACTTTTTCTCAGTCATTATCAAATTTACAGATACCAAACACTACATAAACACAATACTATTCGGGCACATTAAATTAAATAGATACAGCGGCAACACACGTGGTCGGTAACCGTTCTCGATGGTGCACAATCGACAACTGATTAATTTATCTAGTCTCAAATTTTTCTACACAAGATAGTCCTAAAATTCTCTTCAGAAGTCTATCATGGAACTTGACAGTGATAAATTTTTTTAGTTTTAGTTTTAATGAAATTTGTAATTTTTAGATATAAAAATATTTTATATTTTGGACATTGTAGAATTAGAAGTGCCGACTCTATTGGAAATATATTTATTTTATTTACCTTCATAGGTCTGTTTAAAATAATACTTTTTGAATGTTACTTAGCTACGACTGTTTCATCTGCACAGAGACATCATCAGGCTTCGAGCTTGGCATGAACACAAAACTTCACACAATAAACACACAAACACATAAACACAATACACATTTAAAAAATATAAAAGTCACTGAGTTCACTTTATGAATTTTACTAAATATATGTTTTGACTGTTGTATTGGAAACGTAAATATATTTAGTTTCTCAAAAGAGCATTATAAGATTTTAATTAAATAACTCTTGCCACAAATGATACACACATGTCTTTTCTAATTCCTAAAAATAACTCCTCAAAATGTGGAATTTTCGAACAAACAAAAGTTATGCCAGAAAACAGCAAACATAAAACTTGTCACAACACATTTACTGAGCAATATTCTTTTACTGTTTTTATAGTGTTAAAATTATAAATATTTTTTTTAAATGAGTGCTGCAACGTCTATTACTTTTCGGGAGTTAGACTAATAAAGATGGATTCTATGTCTTATGTAAACATAAAACTGTAAAGATATTATCATGCCTACCAGTTTCTCCTTCGGCAACGGATTGCCAATGTCGCAATGAAGAGTGTTATTGTTGACAAAAGAAGGGGCCGAGCATTGTACAGGAATCTCTCGTTCGGCGTCGTCGATACGTTCAATATTTATGTAGTTGATGCCGGGCGGGATCTGCATCTCAAACGTTGTTTCAAACGAGTCTTCGCCTTCGTTTTGAGCCAAAACTTCGACAATCAGTCGTTCCCCAGAGCCGAGCAAGTAACGTTTCACGCTCCTGCGGGAATAATAAGTCACCTTTAATTGTTTGAGAATATTAAAAGAACAAAAAGGGGAACAAAACAAAAATTATAATTTATTACAGTTATGAAAAAACTTAACACTATGGTGATGATCAATTTTAAAAATCTTTTAAACTGGGATGAAGATTTGTTTAAATACAAAGTACCGTATCTGGTCTCGTCAAAGTTCCGATGCTGGTCAATAGGTGAGTGAGACAATGAACAGTACGTTTGAAGTATTGTACATTTACCGTGCATATGTGATTAGCTGGTTCGCAGGACCAACCAACGCAGAGAACACACATAAATGTATTGCGTTGTGACGCGATCAGGATCAGGGTTAGGCAATCACTCTATGCGCATCACAAAGCGGTGAGAATCGGTACTAATATGGTCCGTCTATGGTCTTGCCGCTTCACAGGGTTGCCACGACCAATCAGCGGACGGCACCTAAGTCTGGCAAGACGAAGTCCTAAAAATCGCCATTGTGGTGTAGACGCAGACGTCGCAAGTTAGCGCATTGCAGTGAATAGGTAATTTGGTGTAACGAGTAAATTAATTATGATCGGCTAACGCGAAAACTGGATTAGGCTATCGTGCAAACGGGGGCCATGTAACAGTAACGTCGGAAAGCGTCCCAAAGGGCGATATGTCAAAATAGCGTGTTAAAGGCTGAAGACATACGCCCATCCTAGTGTGATACACCTTGTTAGAGTATGTAAATTATATCAGTATTTAGTGGTTAGTTTATTATAGTGCCTATCAAAGCTGGTTACCCTTGTGTGTGGCTAATAACTTTAAGTGGTGGTATTAATATAAAGGGGGGGTGCTTCGTTAGATTAATCCGATTCACGTTCCTTGTGGGAAGCCAATAATTGTTGCGGCAGGGCGCGGTAGTAACGACAATTTCATACAGAATGGTAGCAGATACGGTTACGAGCAACCCCAATTACCTCACCATTAGTCACACTCGGGGGGTCATTTTTTTTCACGGCTTAATTTAAAACCAGGCGAAATTTGGGCTAAGTGAATCTAACCGGCAACCTATAGGCAAAGTTTTATTTGTCGTGACAAGCCGCATAAAGCCACATGGCTAAGTCGACTTCCGGTAGGATTTGAGCATGTTTTTTCCGTTTTAATTTCACCTTTTTATAAATTCAATATTCACACTAGGCATTAAATTCATTTGTACCATTTGTTAAATTTAACTTATACCACCCAACCCAAAACCTTTTATTCCCATTGTAGATTCAATTTCGTAATTTAACTTAGGCAACCAGTGACTACTCAACACAACCTACACCCTTGGTTCAGTGCAAGTACCAAAATATACTTGACAACAACACAGGAATTAATTGTATTCGTAAGTATAGTGCGTGAAATTTTATGGTGAGTTCTTGAATTTATGATTACTTCTAGCCTAATTTAATTATATTTAAATATCATACAATTATCTTGTTTTACAAAGATATAGCCTAGGGTATATTAAATTTAATGTATGTGTGTACCATGTCGCGAAATTTTATAGTGACTTCTTGAAATTAATACTAGCCTGATTCAATTATGTTTAACTTAGATACCGTGCATTTGTTTTACAACAACATTGCCCCAAATTTATTAACGTAGTTCCAAGCATTTCACAGTAATAATTTTGGGTTAAGAAAGGCCAAAGATCTACAAAGTTCAAACCTAACCTGTTATAGAAGTATTCATTTCATTTAAACATTATAAGCGGCTAGGTATCGGCCTAATTCTGAGGAATATGAATGTAACAAAAAATAATAATAAATAAATAAAATAATAAAAAAACAAAAAAAAAACAAAAAATAACATTCATACACTTCCGAATAACGCAGCTTAAGGTTACTATGAGTGAACTTAGCCTAATTAACACCAATAAATTATTGATATTGGGGGACAGCCATGTAGCTCGTCTCGCTAAATTCAGTGACAAATGCAGACAAGTATACCACAAAAATAATGTAATATTCCACGGACTACCAGGGGCAACAACTTCCGTATTGAAGGCGTACGTCAAATGTCACTACAGGTCTCTTTTCCCAGCAGAATTGGTAGTCATCATAATCGGCTCAAATGATGTATTGCGAGATTACAATGGGAATACTTTAAAAAACAATTACATATCCATTATACGTCTTATTCGTAGACATAACCCTTCAGGAAAATTTCTTTTGTTTAAATTGCCCATTTTCCCATTAATATTTACAAAACAAAAGCAACAAAGCGAGATTCAGTTATTCAATCGTTTCGTGGCCACCCTTGCCAGTGAATATATACGAGTGGTAGAAATTGCACCTGAACAGCTCTGGCCAATAGATTTTTTCCTCAAGGACAGACTTCATTTTTCCCCCACCGTCAATACAAAAATTTTATCCACAGCAATTATTTCGATTCATTAGGGCGACGATAAAAAAAAAAAAAAAAAAAATTTCAAATTCTTTTATGCTATTATAGGCCTAACTTAATTCATAATTTAATAAATAAAAAATAATACCGAACTATACATGGCAATACCGGCTACTTACAAATAGGCTACCTGTGTATAGGCTACTTACAAATTTATCTGGCCCGAACTTTAAAGTAACCCTTTTTTTTTACTCGCATTTATAGCCTATTCCCCTAATTCAATTAACCTTTTCGACGACTGTGACTGGCTAACCATAAAACACGAACAGCCATACCAGAGTCAATTAAAATTACTAACTCATTGTGGTCAGTACCGTAGTGTATATTACTATCAACTTAATTATTTTTCCAAACTAACTAATAGCCTACGGGTTGTGTTGAAATTTGTTTCAGTTTTTCATTGTTTATTACTAATTACCCGCCCACAGATTTTAAATTATCATAGAACCATTATGGCAGCAACGGTAAATTGGGATTCAGATATTCCAACACCTTTCCTTTTTATGTTAACTGGTAACCCCCCTCATCGCAAATGGATTATTAAATTAACGGCTGCGCAAGCTAAGGAACTACTAACATCATGGCAAGTCGAGCCTGCCGATACATTGGAAATGAATAGAGGTCGGATTCGAGAAGTACTCGACGTATACAGAGACTCAAATGTAGGGACTCCAACTGAGCCACAGCCAACCCAACAACCTTTGCACCCACAAGTGGTGCAGATGCTCGAAATTCTGAACAAATCACTAACTCCTCCTACACCCAAGCCTCCACATTCACTTCCAACGTCAGCTTACAATTTAATTCAAACAGTTGATAATCTAGATGGTAGGCCAACTGAAGCAACCTTACTCAGTTTGAAGAAAATCGTGCGCGCATCCCAATTACATCCGGGTTTTGATCGTTTGATCCTTGTAGAATTAATTCCCAGAACCACAGGGCTTTCGTCTTGTGTGTTGGAGCGAGCAATTGACAACGGTTATACGGTAGAGGAATTTAGGGATACATTAATCGATACAATATTCCCGCCACATTTAAAACACCAAGCGGTCGCAGAAATGGTTTACAGAGCGCAGCGACCAACAGAATCGTTGGAAGAATTTATTTGCAGCGTAAGAGATATGTCCTCCTTACTGTTACCAGCCCTAAAGCAGGGGGAAAGACTAGCAGCCATATTATCTGGAATGTCGTCAGACGCAACATCCCGTTTAGCTACAGTCGATCGCCCACAAACTGTCAACGAATTATTGGCCCTGGTACCCTACTTACAATGCGGTATGGCCAATAACAGCAATTTTAGGTCACAAACGCAATGGCCCCCAGGCCAAGCACGTGTACCACCACCAACTCAACACCAATTCAATAGTAATAATCATACTAGCCCCATAAGGTATCCCCCACCCCTTATGGCCACACATCAAACTCCCCCATCAGATTTCAATTCATTAACAAATCAGGGTCGTTCACAATATCCTCGCAGGGATGCACAAGCGACCCGACCCCGATATCAAGGTTACAATCGCCAACGCTTTGCCAGAGGTCCTTCTGGGCCTTTAAACTAAAACGGAGGGTTCACGGGGGCAGTGAGCCATCTCCTACAACTACCCAAGCCCGAGTAAATAAGCACCTTGACCACACACCCAAGTCTCTTCCTATTGGCGCTAAGGGCCCATTGAAGGTGGCTGTTGTCACCTCTGACATTGTCACTGTTTTGACCAAAATTGGCCGTCCAGACGTGACGTGTCTGGTGGACACTGGTTCGACCTACAGTCTGATCAGTCGGGCGTTTTACATGTCAATCACCAAATTACCAACAACCATTAAGCGAGTCGAACCAGTCCACCTATCAGCATGTACCGCTAATGGCCACATCATAAATTCAAAACCCAAGTATTACTGCACGTGAAACTGGGAACTCTTTCATGGGATTTACCATTTTTGGTAGCCCCAACCTTGCCCTACCCAGTTGTGCTTGGTTGCAATTTTTTACGTAAAACACGAGCATGTATTGACTTCAAGAGTCATGAAATTCGATTTCCGTACGCGTCACCACAGCTTTGTTCAATAACCCCAGACCATATTGCAACTGAAACCCCACAACCCTTCCGTACTGGCAGCAATCTGGTGGTGGTTTAAATATAATGTAAAAATCTTTTTCCTCCAGCTTCTACTTTAAGAGGTCTTTTCTGCCTCATTAATAGGGTAGAAAGAATAACTTATCAACTGGAAGCGGAAAGGTGCCCATTATAAAAAGCATTGAGTTTACTTTGTCGTGGGTTTTAATATATATACTCAATACTTTTTATATGGGCACTTTTATGCCCGCTAAATTATATGTTAGAAAAACATCTTCTGAAACAAAAATGCATCAATAAACTTCCGTGTCTGTGTGTTCTTGGCATAACCTCAATTGTTTTTGCAAATATGAATATGGCCTTGTTTCGATAGAGTTTTTTCCATAGTGAAATGCAAATTATTTACTAAAACTGCAGCTGGAGAAAAAAATGGTGTGTGTCTTACTGGAAGAAATTATCTTAGTACAAAGTGATTCTTGCCGCCCTCTTTTCAAAAAGCTTGATATTTTCCCATCAATTTATATTTTGAGTTTATTGTGTTTTCAAAGTTCCACACAGAAGTACACCATAACAAGGTGCATAGGTACAATATAAGAGAAACATACAATTTAACCATACTAAAACTTATTCTCAAACTTTAAAGTCACCAACAGTTTCTGGGGCCATCCTGCACGACTGTCTTCCACATAAACTAAAAGCAATGACAGAGGAAAAGGTATTTAAAAAGGTAATGTTAAGCTACTTGAAACAGGGCTCCTTTTATCCTATAGAAGAGTTCATGGGGCTGCCATCTACTGAATGATGAAGATACTTTTCTTTTTTATATGTTCCATAGGTATTATAATTATTGGGAAAGTGATTTTTAGAAGCAAAAAATTGTATTAAATGTAAAAAGTATTGAAAAAGTTGTAATTTTAATATATCAAATTAGTTTTAAGAAGCATAAAGTTGCTAAAAGGGGAAAAAATGATGTTTTGTTGAATTATTAGTATTATTGTTGTCACATTTAATTATGAATATCGCTAGTATTAGGGTTCAGATTTTACAACCCTTATTGTCCAGGGTTAAGTCACTACTTTAATATGTTAATAAGGGACAGATCAATAACAATGCACAGTGGCTCAGTGATATAATGCTTATCTTATATTTATTCACACAATTATCTCAACTCGGTAACTTAGCTGCTATTTAACATCGGCTAACAATAATATACAATACAATTCCTATACCAGGTATTGGGTTTACAAGACAGACTGGATGTACAATATCGGCAACTAAAGCGAGTTACGTTTATGTTAATAACTCCAAAACTCTGAATTCAACGTGACTTTAACAATAGACCAAAATACTTTCTTTTGCTCACTCAAAACAACAACAACAACTTTCTTTTGCTTGTTGTCTTCAACAAGTCCTGCTCTTCCTTCACTCGAGATCCTTCCTAAACATCCCAATAGTCCAAACTTTGAGCTGTGTAGAGATCCTTATGTCTCGATCTCCCGGCCTCACTTTCCACACAAAACTTTCCCAACTCGCAGCCCTGTGCACTTTTCACCCGACCACTCCCCTCTGGCCTAGATTCTAGATTCGGATTATACTATATAACCCGTCTAGCTTCCTGTTGACATCTTCAAACCAAATCATAGCAACGATAGTTCCGTGTTTGGTGTTAAACGACCTTTCACGCGTCCTTGTTACTATTTCCGTATTTATAGTATACTTTCTGGTCTGTCTTGCTGGTATATAAGAAACCATTACATATAAGAAACTAACTCTAACAACTAATAGGCCTATACTAAATATATTCAGAACCCCAGATTAATCATAACACTAGTTATTTTGTTTTAGTACTGTATTTTGTGGATTTGAGAGTTGACTAATATGTGTGTTTATTATCTATGTAATATTTGAATAGTCTTATAATATAATGACGCTTGCCATACGAAATGTATTTTTGTCAAAGGTGAAAGGAATAAATACAAATACTTCCTCCCTTAAGACACAAATAACTATACAGCCCCTAAACTTTTAAATAGGCTTATTTATTACTACTGCAGTAATCAGGCATACAATAGAGTAATTTGTGTTGTAATACAAATTTAAGAGCATACTATGTTAATCCCTAACTAAAGCAGATTAAGAATCAATAGATTTAAGAAATGTTGAAGTTGTTACTTGAGTTTTCTATAAACGTTTGAATAAACCATATAATGTCCAGATTAATTCGAATAGTGTAAACTTTGATTTCAATACTTAATTACAAAACTAAGCTTAAAATCAATTAATTGTGCTTGCTAAATCGTTCTGAATGTCAGGAAAGATTTTTAAAACTAGAACTAAATCAAAGAAAAAGAAAAAGAAAAGGCACTTAATTCTTTAAAAGAGACAACTTTTAATTGGCTCTTACATTAAAGAGAGATATATAAATAAATACATAAACTAGAAAGAGGTTTTTTCAGAAACTACATTTATGGTACAAAAAATTCTTCAAACTTTGTTATTCATCTATGTGTTCTAGTTCTTGCTGTGGGAAAAATGTAAAATGGCGGATGGATGAAAAAGGAAAGTATTTACATATAGTTTTGTTTATGTTTTGATATTGAGTACGGTAACACCTCCTAAAGTTGGCAGAACATTTTATGACGGGTAAGTTATCCGTCACACAAGATCAGCTATTTATAAAAAAACTAGGGGAAACGCCACCCCCTTTGGAACCTTCTATGCACATAATCATGTTATGTGTTCTTTATAATAAAGGTGTAGGATTAATAATAACCCCAAAGCTAAGATGGTAAATAATGTTAAATGTTCAAATCAAATTTATTCCGTATATTTTATAACAGCAGTTATAATAGGGTTAAAAGAACCAGCAAGGTTCAGGTCTACACTTTAAAAAAAACCTAACGTATAAGTTAGAAATACAAATAATTGTTTCAAAGTTTGAAATCAGCTGTCAATGGAAATATTGGAACAAACAGCTGTTTTATCTGCTAATTTATTCAATTGGTTGCTATGGTAATAAATGCAAATACATGTGTTGGTTCCTCAATCTAGGCCTAACCTAAGACTTTTTTCCGATTAAATTTACAAAAATATAGAAATAAAAAATGTTTTTATCAAAATGAATTATAGCCTATGTTACTCAGGGATAGTATAGCTTTTTATTACTAAAACTATTTTTTCAATCGGTTCTGTAGTTCCACAGATTACCCCTACATACAAACAAACAAATTTTACCTCTTTGTAATATTAGTATAGATATCAGTTAGTCAATACTTACGGACTTGCAATGAGGCGTAAGTCTGGAATACATATGTTGTCTTTCCCGCAGTTCTTCTGAATGGAAACAGAATCTTTGCGAAGAAGTGGTTCGTTCATGTCCAGAATGGGAACGAGAGATCGCGAATACCGGCGTCGGGTGGAAGCAAACTGTTGGTATTCAGCTCCGTGCAGTCCGTACCTAAGCTCCGCCTCTAGGGAGGTCAGTTTGTCTCGAATACTTGGCTGGAAGACAGAAATATAAGGTACTCAATATGACAATGTAATAAATGGAGTTGCTGTAAGAAAATATTGTTATTCTTAGATCTGTTTTAAAAAAAGAATGCTTGCTACAATGCTAACAAAGCATGTGAACCATCCTGTTGTTAACCCTAGAACTGGCATGGTTAAAGCTGAAATTGAAAAGCCCGTTTATAGTGTTTTGCAAGCATATTTTTAAAAATTCGCCAAAAATAGTAAATGAACCCCAATCCAAAAGTGTTCAATAGCTTTTTTGTAGAAGAAACTTCAAAGAATTCAAATATGCCACTAAAAATTAGTTTATTTTGAAATTGTAAAAGTTATTAGCTCAAGAAACAAAAAATGTTCAGTAACGAAAGGAAAAAGTTCAACTTTAGGCTTACATAACAAGTAGTAAACATTTTTTTGTATTTTTTTCGTAAGTGTAAAAAGTTTCGTAATTTAGTTCTAAATAGAACTGTGTAAAAACATTTATCAATTTCAATTTTTTTATTTTGAAGAAAACAGTTTTTATGTTCCAAGTACACGACTGGTAACAAACCTAGGCCTAGATTGTAACGTCATTTACTATAATATATGCTTTGCCCAAAAATGAAATATTATTATAACAAAGTGTAGAGGATAAATCAAAGAAAAGAACGGTATACTTGTCCTTCCTTAGTTCACAAAAGTGTTTTGAGTTATCATTATTTGAATAACAAATTGACATCAATCTAATGAAAAGTCTGCCGTCTATAACAGCGGTGAGAGAATGGGACACTTGAATAGCGTGGGAACCCACGCGCTAGACTTTCTCACTAGAACGTAATAATTATGTACATTTCAACTGTCGTCTAGACAGACAAAAAACCGGTTATTTCTGGATTATTTCTCACCATTACAAAATTCAGACTTTGCTGTACAAAATGGTGCAAAGAATTCTGTCAAAACATTTGATATGGTAGGCGTAAAATCACTTGACTAATGGGCTGTTTCATTGGTTGAGAAACTGTCCAATCGCAAGGGTTTACAGTAATTCTTGGAAAAAATACTATTTTTATAGTGACATCTGATTGGAAGGCATCAACAGAAAGATAAAATCTTGACGAATCCAATGGTATCGTTATAATAGCCAAAAAAATATTTGTGTAGATGATCTTGAACGTTGAAGAAGTGGGAAATAACAGTACAATTGTATGCAGATTCGCCCGTGGAAATAGCTGTAACAAAATATGCATATTTTAAAACGATGATTACGTATGTAAATATACGTTTTACGAAAAAGTTGTAAATACAAAAATTAAAGTTTAATTCATTTTCTTTCCAATGGTGCCAGTTTTATTACGATTGGATTATTGTAAGTGGGTTAAATTATCGATTATGCAAATATATGCAAATTCTCGCTAAGGTTCGAGCGGGTTGCATTTGCGTCCGAGAGACTGCAGTCTGCCACTTTGATGGTTAAAAAAAAGAAGAATGCTTGCTACAATGCTAACAAAGCATGTGAACCATTCTGTTGTTAACTGAGAGGATGGCAATGCAAGCTGCTGATGGTTGGCCGAGAATAGAACATGGAAGGAAGTGGAAGAAGATCCTAGGAATGAGCACGAACAAAGCTTTCCCTAATAATAGGCATCAACCTACTCAAATTGCTAGGCAGATATAGGGATAAGGAACTTAAATTTTATTGTTTTTGTTGTGTCTGCATTGTATAATGTCTGTATAGGGCTACATCTAAACATAATATACAGGTTGTCCAGCTTCGGCTGTCCGAAACTTTACAAAGTTATTTGTTAGCTAAAAACAAGCAAATAATGCAGAATAACATGTGTCCTATCTCGATCTGTTTACTGTCTGTCCGTTTGTATGTGATTTGTATAATCACCTTAATATCTCAGAAAGGGTTTAAGATATAATAATGAAACTGGGCGTGAGTATTGATCTAAATACAGGGGTTTACTCATAATTTTTCCAGTACCGGAACGCGGCCGAACTGAACAAAAATACTCCCCCGGAAAATTGTTGAAATTTTCACTTCTAAAAACCCTATTTATGTATCTTTGGCGAGTTTAAGGGTGAAGATAATAAGCTTACTTTTATAAGAAAAGTACACATGTATATGTAACTATTTTTGTAATTGTATATAGCACATAGCAATTTTTAAGACACATACTATTTTAAGCAAAAACTTGTCAAAATGTGTTTTATTTAGTCAATAGCCTTTATCAGGAATTTAATTCCTTGGTAAAAGACTGTAAATGTAAACAAATTTGAGGTATATCAAGAACAAAAACTAAAATTTGAGGTTATACAAAAACAAGCTTATCACGAGAACACAACACAGACGCTAAATCGCTTTGCGACCGGTATTGAGGTACCTTTCGACCTAGTATTTGTGACGGCTTGTCAATTTACAGCCATTGTTTGTACATATTAGGAGTTGGCTCTCATTTGGGATATTTATTATTAAATTAATTAATCGTGAACAAATGAGTTATTCGATAAGTATTAATCACTAAATGTGGTCCAAATTATATCATGTTTGATCTTATTTTGATTACAATAATCTCATCAATATAATATGTTATAAACTCTTTCATGCCGAAAAAGTTAATAATATAAAAGTTTAAGCATAGCTGATTTTAAAAATTTTTGGTCTCCTTGACTCTGAATCATCGGTCTATTATTTGTAGTCGTTCTCAGCGCTCGCCGAACATCAAAGGAGTGCAGCGAGGACTAGCAAAATGGTGCTCCCAAGTTGTCCAATTTCGATTCCAAGCTGAGGGACAATGTTGAAGACTTTACTGTAGATGACTTGTATTGTCTCAACGCACTGTAGTTTGTATCGAATCTTGAGGTTTTTCGATTGGTAATTGGCGGACGTAAAATTATGAACCGAGTGTTGAATGAGTGTGATTGAGGGAGTGAATAGTCCAGTGCAATGTTAAAACAAAAAGTAAAAAAATAATAAAAATCAGTACCAGCACCAGTAAACCCCTGTCTAAATAGAGAACGTTTTACTTTAAAAATTTGTTTTCCTGCAACAATCCGCTTCAAAATGGCGGCAGTAGAAAAATTTGAATGTTAAATATCTAGAAAACTGTATTAAATTAAATTATATTAAATTTAAAAAAAAAATGTAAAATATCAACATTTTTAAACTATTTAAAGGCAAAACCAACGATATATCGTTTTTAATAATTAATTGACACATACATAACGGAGAAAACTCAAATTTAATGTTTGAATGTAGGACTATCCGGCTGCTGAATGTGGTCATATTAATGAATTTTCAAATTTTCAACTGCCACCATTTTGAAATAGATTGTTACAGGAAAACAGACCAAGATAGGACACATGAAAATTGTATTACTTGCCTGTTTTTAGCTGACAAATATCCCTGTAAAGTTTTGGATAGTCGAAACTGGACACACGGTTTATTTAAACTGAATAAAACATGAGTGAAAAACATGGACCAAGACCGGGATTTGAACCCAGGACCTTTCCCATTTGTTGGTAATGCTCTGCCAAATGAGCCGCCCTGCTCCATTGGCGGATCCAGAGGGGGAGGGGCTGTGGGGACTGCAGCCCCCCTTTGGGTTATTATATTTTTGTTTAATCGTCTAAGTCGCAGACTGCTCAATTGAAAGTGAGTTGTCTCAGACAACACAACTTGTATTGAATATTTCACCCACTAAATATTATCAAATCTCAATAAAACAAAAATCATTGGAAAGAAAATGTTTTAAACTTTAACTTTTGTATTTACAAATTTCTTCTAAAAAGTATATTTACATATGTAATCATCGTTGTAAAATTGTAGTTGCCTAAATCAATAATGATACCGCGCTAGAAAGCATAAGGAAATTACTCAAACTCGTCACTTTTTAAAGGCACATAATCGTTAGACAGACTTGTTTTGAGAAAAAGATTGTTTGACACCACTGGATTTTTCAAGATTTTAACTTTTTACCACGATCTAATCATTCTCCACTCTTATAGTTTCTTAGATATGAATTTGTCTGAATACCCTTGCCATTGGACAGTTTTCAAAAAAATCGATACACACATTTTGCAATCGATGTACGTGTATCTATTACAAATCTATAATCTATATGCAGTATTCGTATAATAGTTTTTATATTGATTTGAAGTGCAAGTTTTATATTTTCGTTTAATATAAGTAAAACCTGGTTTAGTGTTCCGAACTATTCGTGTATTTCCGTGAAATATGTACATTTTCAACGCCCTATGAGCGTTAGCCGTTACCTTTTCATGTCTGGCTGGAACTATATACTATAAGTTTGTGAGAATTTTGTTTAGTTGTTGTAATTTAGTGAAATAACTTTTTAGAATAAATATATTTAAAATTTTCAAGTACAGTAGTCCAACTTCGTTAAATCGGACCAGCCGGAACCACGGCCAATCCGACATAACGAAAAACCGTGTTAGCCGGAGAAAGAGCATAAAACATCAAAAAATTCAAATACACTGAATACTTACAATATTTTCCTTTATTACGGAGTAAAACAATATTAAAATATTAACTGGTCACAATAAAACAAAAAACACTTCTGTGGACTGTCTACTTTTTGGGGAAAAAGCTTTAAGTTTCTGTTGCGTCAACTTCGAGTAACGTTTACGTGCCGCACGGCAAACAAACTCGGCGGAAACACGATCACCGAGCAGTATAAAGCAATAGCGCTACCAAAATGCATATTATTATTTGTTGCAAACCGGTCCGGGTTACCCGGAGATCCGACTTAAAGGGGGCCGACAACGAAGTTGTACTGTATACAGTTCAACTCTATGATTCTCTACAATTTGTTATAATAAAACTTTATTTTTGGGTAAAGATTATAATCATTAACTCCTATTCAAAATGGGTGATCGTGAAATAATCTAAAAAGACGTTTTCAAGCCCCGTATTCCAAAAAAATTATTCTATACCCCCCCCCCCTCCTTGAAAACTGGCTGGATCCGCCTATGCCCTGCACACACCAGATATTGGTCAATATTATATCACTTGTAAGGTTTACTGCATTACTTCCTTTGATCCGTGTTTTTTCACTTGTAATTTAGTTAAATTAACCCTTGCTGCGGAAGTGGGTAAGCAGAAAAATTTTTACAAAATAAAAATAATACATTTTTTTTTAATGTGTGCAAGCATATTTTCAAAAATTCGCCAAATATAGTAATTGCATACCAATCCAAAAGTGTTCTGTACCTTTTTTGTAGAGAAAGGTTCAAAAAATCCATATATGTAATTAAAAAATTTATTGATGTAAAATTGTAAAAGTTATTAGCTCAAGAAGCAAAAAATGTTCAGTAACGAAAGGAAAAAGTTCAACTTTAGGCCTACATAACAAGTCGTAAACATTTTTTGTAGTTTTTTCGTAAATGTAAAAAAGTTTTGTAATTTAGTTCTAAATAGAACTGTATAAAAACATTTATTGATTTCAAATTTCTTATTTTGAAAACACCAGTTTTTGTGTTCCAAATACACGATTGCTAACAAAACCGCCTAATTTGAAACGTAATTTACTAATATATGCTTTGCCCAAAAATGAAATATTATTAAAACAAAGTGTAGAGAATAAATCAAAGCATTGAACTGTATACTTGTATATTACCTCATCATAAAAGTGTTTTACTTAGAATCAATTGAATTACAAAAGTAAGATGAAACAAATGAAACCTCGTGCGGACAAAGGAAATTCAAAATATGACCGTTGCATACAATGGAAACAGCCTTGTTTTGCAAACTTAAGCGGTAGTATGAATTCTGTGCAAATATGAACTTTCAACTGCTGTTTGAATAACATCTAAAAAGTCAAATATAGTTTGCTTTACACCAAATGAAAGATTGAACTTTGGTCTATAAATAGATATCAAAAAGTCTATTGAAATAATTCGAATTATAAAAGATATCTCGAACGCAAAATGTGTTGTTTTATTGGTTGAAATCTGCTCAATTGCAAAGGTTTACAGACAATTCCATATTTTTGGAACTATTTGTCCGATTTTGGATTGGATGGCAGTTTCAGATAGGTAAAAGTGTGATGAATCCTTCAGTATACAGATATAACTCAGAAAAATACCGGGCGGACTGTATTGAAAGACATAGAAACTGGAATTAAAGGTAGTTTTGGTGCATTAAAATTCGCGTGACGTTGGCTTTTAGAAAACTAAAAAACTGCAACGATGATTACGTATGTAAATATACGTTTTAGAAAAAACTTGTAAATGCAAAAATTAAAGTTTAGATCATTTCCTTTCCAACGGTTTTTGATTTATTGCGATTGGATAGTTTTTAGTGGGTGAAATATTCATTACAAGTAGAGTTGTCAAAATTTATCGTTTTCAAGTGCCACGCCCCCACGACCACTCAAATTGAGTAGCCTGACAGTTGCAGGGTTAAATGCATAGGTATAGAGAGTGTTTATACATTGACTAGATAGAGACAGTGCGGCCAAACGGAAGCGACAGCCATGTTTAACCTAAATATAATGTAAACTTGTTGAACTTACCGTCCAATAGTCCAACTGTCCACGGCTAGACAGTCTAAGGACATTAAAATGTGCGAGCGTGTATTTTGTAATTGTGGACTCATGTGTATAAGTGTTTTTAAGTGTACTAGGTGTTTTTATTTGTACTAATGATGAAGGTCAATGGTCCTTAACTTGAGAATGGCTGAATAGCCGAAACGTGTAAAATTGGACTATTGGACGGTAAGTTCAACAAGTTTACTTAATAAACAATAGTCGGTATGGCGAGCATAAACAATAATAACTAAATATAATGTCATCTGCTCAGAAGTAAAATTTAAAGAATAGTGTTGTACCTCTTTGTAATTATTAAAGTGAAACTACCTCTTTGTTTTTTTTTTGTTTTATAAAGGGAAAAACATGTCATTTATTTGTTACAGTTTGATATTTATATTGAAATTAAAATAAATAATAAAAATTGTATTTTTTCTTAAAAAGTGTATTCTATTATTTTGTGCCAAAATATATATCAAATAAAATATAAACGGATAAAAATTTAGGTTAAACAAGGCTGCCGGCCAATAGGAAACAAGACATACTTAGCAGCACTGTATCTATCTAGTTACTGTATCTTTCAGGAGTTCAGTATACGATTATACATTCAGAAATGAAACCAAAAGTTGATATGAAGGGACGTCCTAAAACGCTTAGAAGTTAGTTGACAAGTTTAATTATGTTTCTTAAATTGAGCTTTTTTATTAGTATCTAGCTAGAAAATTTCAACTCCATACCATTTATAATTGAAACAATATGGTTTTTTTGTTAACCCTTTGCACTTAAAGGTCACTACCAGTGGCCACACCCGACTCCGAGACAACTTGTATTATTTCCTGTGAGCTTAGTCCTCTCAGGTCACACGGAGATGTAGGTAAATATTTAAAAGTTAAAGAGCATGGACAATTGGCAAATTTAATTTATTTGAAATAGAAAACATAGTACTGCATAGTATTTAGACCTCATAAAAATAACAGATGAAAACCAAAGTAGAAAACAATAGTCATATTTATAAACGAATGTCAAACACAATATCTGTTTCAAACTCATTTCTAATTTAATCTGAATTAAAATTATCTATGACCGTAACTTTATAATATTATATTTATACACAATTTTCACGACACTAACGACTAGCACAGCACTGAGGTAAAATAAAGAGGTTATATTGTCGATACAGCTGTTATATAAGTAGGGAAAGCAATCCTGCATTGTTCACATAGTTCAAGAGTTTGCTTCCAGATTCCAGCACTTTACATAGAAAATAACACAATTTTGTAAAACAAACTAGGTTTCCAAATTCTATACGAAATGTTACGGCCGCTCACGATGGACAAGCGAGTGTTCACAGGATATTGTATTGGCCTCTCTGAGTGGCCATACGAGCTGGGAGGAACGAGACTGTGAAAAAATTCCAAACAGTGTGGCCACTCAAAGTGAATCTAGGGGAACTTTTTTAAAGACCCTATGAGTTTTTTAAATTGTGTATTTCTGATGTGTATCTAATTAATCAGCCTGTGATTTTTCAAGGGGATTTACTAGTTTTGTAAATAAGTGTAAAAGGAAAAAAAACAATTCAACATTACAATTTAATTGATGCTGTTAAAGAAACACTTTGTAACATTAATACAAATCTGAATTGGCCTTCTTAAGTTATAAAACTCTAGATTTTCAATTGCTCACCTTAATGTACACAAACATTGACAGACATCTCTGCCTTCCTTTGTTTAACGTTAGCGTTTGATTACTCGAAAATCGACCTTCGTCTGATAAAAAGTACATCCGTGGACTTTTGGTTTTCTTCGAGTCTAAAATAATCTGCACATCAAAACCTAAAAGCAAAACAAACAAATAAACGGTACCAGGAACTGGCACATACTTTCTCACAAACATATTTAAATTATTAAACAGATTCACTGTGACTTCATAATTGTAGGTGGGGTAGGAGAGGTGATTTATTAAAGTAGGAGATTAAGTAATAAATATTGTTATTATTATCTAGAGAGAAAACTATTCGATCGATTTCAAACAAATTTGCACCAAACACGTCAATTAGGGCTGTATAGATGCACAAAAAAATGATTTGAAAATTTTTGAAAAACAACCCCCTTTATGGCCAAAAAACCCCAAAAATCAGTTATTATTATTATAATTAGCTAAACGAGAATTTCTAGAAAGATGCGGTTTTTTGCATATGGTAGGGGACATTATAGGCTACAAATAAGTCAAATTTTATCAAAATCGTTAGAGCCGTTTTTTATAAAAAAATAATAACTGATTTTTTGGAGGGTTTTTTGCCAAAAAGGAGGTTGTTTTTCAAAATTTTTCAAAACCGTTTTTCGTGCATCTATACAGGCCTACTTGACATGTCTGGTGCAAATTTGTTTGAAATCGATCGAATAGTTTTTGCTCTAGCTTTGTATACATACAGACATACATACATATATACATACAGACAGACATTTTGTAAATACCACTTTTTTATACTCAGAGGGTCCCAAAACGGATATTTCCACAAAAATCTCAACATCGATTTTTTTGCGATCACTATATTTTCTCTATACTATAGTATAGTGAGAAAGTAAAAACACAATCGGGTATTCATTATTTGTTACGGTATCTATTTGTATTATATTCTTACTGCGAGAACATACAATTTTACCAATGAAATGTATTAAACTTGGGATTCATAGAATAGGACTATTTACACACACACACACACAGCTCTTAGGGCAGTAAGTTGACAAAAGGCAAGCCACAATGGTAATAGCTTATTTATAAAAATTTTAGGTTTAAATTTATTACCACACTTGCTAAGCTTGTAGTTAGGCCTGTATTACACTATCAAATTTCTTTGTCAAAGATCTTTGATCAAAGGATCTCTCCTAGAGAACGTTTGACAAAAGAAATTTGATGTGCGCCAACTTTGATAAAAGATTGCATATTACACTATCAAATGTTTCATCAAAGAAATTTGAACAAAGATCTTAGACAAAGAAATTTGATAGTGTAATACAGGCCTTAGTAACATAGCTTGTCTTATAGCTAACCATCAGGGCCTGTTCGTATATACGGCTTCCCCTAGGACGCAAAATTTTGAGGGGTGTAAAATTGAGATTTTTTTTAATTTGGAGATTTAAAAACATAAACTAAATAAAAGATTAGTACTTTTGCGTGCTATACTAGTACTAGCTTAGGCAGACAAATTACTAGGTAATGAAAGGTGAAGGGTAATTTATTAGCGAATTTCTATAGGAAAAATGAGCTATGCAGTGACCCTTATGATAAGACCTAAGGTTGGGAGAAGTAAATGAGCACCAATCATGGTCCCCAGAACACGTTTTGAGGTGCAATTAAAAATCATATATGTGTTCGCACTCTAGCGGCCGCATTTTAAGTCTGATTTGGTCCAAATTTGGTACATATGTTGGTTGACCACGTCGCTTGGACGAGTTCGTTACCCAAAAAAAAAATCCAACAACCGGAAGTACTAATCACGCCTAAAATCAAATACATTTAAAACTTACCAAGACCATCTTCTACGCCCAGTCCGCTGTATTCAAGACACGCCCGTAAAGACAGGCAAGCCACCCTTGTTGAGTCCTTTAACGTACAGTTGTGTTCTTCCAATATTACTTGTTTCTGTTCAGATTCAAAGGCGATCGATGCAACCATCTTCACTACAGGCCTGGCTCTAGATAAACAGAGCATGTTTCATATCAGTATATTTTACAGAACCACCATCCTGGTGTTGAACAAACATAATTAGTTTAAATGTTTTATCATTTTGTTACCCATAAATACAATAGAATCAATCATTTTAGCCACGGATCAATTTTTATTATATTAATTATAAGTGATTTTGTTAACTCAATCAAGAGTCAATGTTAACTCACCAAACGGCGCGCACGTCACGACCTCCAAGTGGAGTGAATATGTGTTGTTTATATGTTGTGTTCATAATATTTTTATATAACCTGATGGTGGACAGTTAGGTCCGAAAATGCAATTGTTTTTTAGATAAAACCAACAAGGATCATTGATGTGAGTAAAAAATCACTTATAATTAATATTATAAATACAATGTTTTTTCTGTAATTATTTGAACTGCTATTTTGACTAACATTCATTGGTGTAGAAAATATACAAAACATGTATAAATATAAACTTCAAAGTTTTCCGATTTGTTTACAAATGTATTTATAATTTTATTATATAAATAAATTTTTATTGGTTTCTGGAACAAGTGTCACTGCACTTTCATGAAAACATATTGACATGTGCCACATATAAACCAAGCAACATACGAACTAATAATATTAGGTGGGATAAAAAAATACAGTGAATAATTTTATTACAAACAAAGTAGTAAGCTGACAAAGAATTTGAATTAATCTCTTTCAAAGTACTGGCAATGCTTTTGTCCCAATGTTGAATCCATGACTGGAAGCATTTCTGGAAGTGCTTTCAGCTGCTGGGTAGTAGCAATCTCAATGTCGTTAATGGTGTCAAATGTTTTCCTTTTAGCACGTTTTTTATTTTTGGGAAGAGCTAGAAGTCACATGGTGCTAAATCTGGTGAGTAAGGCTGATGTTGAGAGACAGTAAAACTTTTTCCAGAAAAAAACTCGTGAATCAAAAGCTACACGTCAGAAGGTGTTCAAACTTGACCCTACCTGCCTCAACAGATCAGGCTTTGGGGCATATTAGATCAAATGAATGTAGTGTCAGTAGTGCTGCTATAAAAATTTATTCACTGTATTTTTTGATCACACCTCGCATATTGTCCTTGAAGAATTCAACATTTATAGATCTACAGTACCATACTGACTCAAGGATGGACTAGAGAGCACGTGTACGTTCCACTAACATTAAATTTAACTTAAAACTGTATCAGGTTATTATTTCTTCACGCCAATTATAAATGCCAATTATTTTTAATTCAGTTCTACAATGCCTGATAAATAGGCGAAAAGATTGTCACAACCTGAGAAGGTAATGAAATTAGGACAGTGAGGACTTCTCAAAATTAAGGTATTCATATAACATAGCCAGTCCATTAAGGCAAATATAAATAATGCAATATAATATACTGTATAATATTTAAGTAAAAAGTTTTCTTTTATGGTCATGAGAACTTAAATTTGTAAACCAATCAAGGAACAGATTATCTTACTTGAGGAAAACAGAAGTATCCGACTCGTAAGCTCCAACGACCAGGTCTGGATACTGGTTCCCATCCAGGTCGATGCCTCCCGCTAGGGAGAACCCAAAGGTTGTGAGGGCCTGGCCGACATCTTCAGTCGTTATGATTTGTGAAGGCTTCTCTCGTATCCCGTTGGGTGAACCGTGGAATATGTAAACTATTCCCCTTTCATTTTCACCATCATAAGGGGCACCAATCGCTACATCTGGAAATAAAAACTTTAATTGACAACGATCTAAAAATATAAAACTGTTATTACTTAATAGGCAAATTATAATGGTTCTTGTGTAATCTACAGACTGGTCACATTGAACAGGAATTGGCATAAATTTACTATACGGCCCTCGGCTGATATTTTTTGCAGACAACGACCTTGTTTTACATTCTATTGTTAAATGTTGAATGCAGGTAAACATATTGTGACTAAAGACTATAAGTTAAAACTTCAGGCTATATTTTTTTTTATTCTTGCATTTCTGTTGGCGTAGTAGGGTCGTATAATAAATTCTCGCCCAGAAATTATTTAAAAGCAGAAGAATCCAAGGGAAAAACGGGCTAACCCTCAGAAACATGAAATTTTATATTTTGACAGATTTGGATTCTACTCTAAAAACTGTACATTTTCCTTTTATAAGAATTGGCAAAAACGAGCTAAAAGTATGAGAAAAATTTATTTAAAAACATTCCATACTTGGGAAGAATGTGCACCCTGTTTGTTTACTTGAACTGCAGACTCCCTGGAAAAGAAGGGATTAGCCCGTTTTCCCCCTGTAAATAGTATACTTTGGTACATGAAAAGTATATGTAGGTATCTTTAAGAATTTTAGGCATTTAAAAGTATTACTTGTGATTCATGTGATTGTATTTTACCTGAACTTAATATTTTTGGTGTCATAGATGACATATTAAGAGTTGGTAAAGTTTAAAATATCCCTACTGAAAATTTTGGTTTCACGCTGTTAGCTCGTTTTTCCCTTGGACTCTTCGCTATGTTTCTTTATATTATTCTTTCTTTCTATTGTACTGGGTGATCAACTCAAGACGGCAAACATTGGGATCTCACAAACTAACAGTTCCTCGAAAAACTTTAAATTGGTAACCTTCCCTGGATTTACACATACATTCAAATTACTGTGTCACTTTGCCATTTAATTTTCGCCATTTTTCCAATATGGCCGCCATCTTTAATATTTTAAATACAAACAACAAACACCATATTTTTATCGCATTTTTTGGTAGAACATATTATTTTAAGACACTTTGGTTCTTTGGTATTTTTCTCTAAACACAGCCGCTACGGAGCTACGGGCTGCCATGTGTTCTAAACAAATATGATCGCATTTCAATTATTTTTAATGAAAATTAACGTAATATATTTGCGTAACTTGTTGTAATACACATAATTTTAAAAGTAAATACAGTATAAAATTAAGACGTTTTCCTTTAACAAAGTTGTTTTATTAATTATTGGTTTCATCACTGAGAATTTACAATGCTAATTATAATAGATTTTCAAAGTATCCTCCATTGAGGCATCCCATGCCAAAACTCGCCTTCTCCAATCTGACAAATTTTTCAGGAAACACAAAAAACAAATTTTAAATTACTGCCCAGAGATTTTTTTATGAAAACAATTCTAAAAAAAATCATCCGAGGTCAATAATTATTGTGTAAATAAATAAATTGTTGTACAAACAAGTCATTTACGGTTAAAAAATGGAGAAGGCGAGTTTTGGCACGACTGTTTGGATTAGGCAAGTTTTGCTCCAACCGAAAATTACTTTGAATATCTGTTTACAGTGAACAAGGTAGACCCAATTAATTAACACCTTCAAAAATTATGTTTAAAAACTTACTTATTAACACATAAAAGGTCAATGAATTTTTAAAAATACTTGAATTAATCCTTCAATGATAAATCTTATACAATTAAGTCTACACATTCTTCTTCCTGACAACAGTAGGGTTCTTCAACCTAGTCCTCATTGGCTCCAACAACAGCTTCATCATACGTACTGAGAACGTTCTTTAGATAGTTGGTTGATGGATTATCAAAACCACTCATTACCAAAGTGATTACTAAGAAGTTTTTTGACGTCACCGATCTTGGCTGGCCTAACCTTAACACTACGTGGAATCTCATTAACAACTACGTCCTTTAATATTTTACAATTTTTCAAAATAGATCTTGGTTTGTTTATGTCAGACTGGTATGATGTTCATAGATTTGGTTATTGAAAGTATGAACCGTTTGCACATGGAAAACTGGAAGTGCCACTGTCCTGATTTTTTAATAACTTCTGTGGCACATTTTTTCCAGTCTGACACTTGACACTCTTCACCTAGTTTTGTAACAGTTCCATGTTTGTTGAAGACCTCAATATATGTTTCAGGTTCATAGACAACTGGCATTTTTCTTAGTGTTTTTTCAATTAAACCGAAAATCCTGTCTGATGACAGGAAGGAATGGCCTCTAACTGGAAAAACAATGGTGTTTTTACCTTTGGTGTTTTGCAATGGTTCTTTTCCATTTTTCGGAGTCTGCCTTCCTCTTCCTACCTTTCCCCTTATCTGCCGGAGATATTGTAAAAGACTTATTATCCATTCTTAAACTTTTATTAAATAAAGAAACAATGTTCCTTTAATAAACTTCAGAAACAAACTGGCACTTTGACAGAGTTTTAAGAAACATACACAATGGCTGTCACCTGGGTAGTCACATGACCTACCAGCTGTGATTGGCCAGTTGGATTATACCAGTTTAGGAATGACAGGTGCTTTGAAAAAGGAAAGTTTTGCTATGACATTGGATTTTCTGTGCTTATTTTAACAGGAAAATATTAGTTTTAGCACGATATTTTTATCACAATCATATAGGAATTAACCCAAGGAATCCAGTGCTATAATAGCTATCTCAATTTCGGAAAAAAGTGGATAAGGCGAGTTTTGGCATGGGACGCTTCAAATATCAGTAAAATGTAAATATTCTTTTAACACTTTAAATCACTACTGAATGATAAACGGGACAGAAATATTACACATGCAGTGTTAAATTAAAGCAGTTTTCCAACAATGCAAAATACAACTGATTGATAAATCCCTTACGATAATTTTCGTTAAAAATAATTGATATTGTTATTTAGTGCATTGATAATTTAGTTCTTTACCATGTAAACAGTCCGTTCAACTAAACACTATACATTTACCTCCAAAACCGTCTCCATTGATATCAGACAGTGAACAGAGAGCCAGGCCAAACCTTGATTTTGAATTGAAACCATCGCGGTGTACGGCAGTTCTGAATTTGTGTGTCTGAAACATATTGTACACAATGAATAACAGTTGCAAAAGATATAAATATGTTGTCCTCCTAAAATAAACAAGTTGTTTTTCAAGTTTTCATCAATAAATATTCAAAATGTCTCTTATTTAGTCAATATCCTTTATCAGAAATTTAAATCTTCGGTAGAAGATGGTAAACATAATCACATTACCATTATTTAATTATGTAAATAAGAAACTAAGAAAGTTACATTTTAATTATTATTATTCATTTAAATAGTAGGTTTATGCAGCGCTTAAAATAAAACGAGGTCCAAACTTGAAAAAATAATATTAATAAATAAAATTAAAGGATGTCTTATCTCTACCACTCGGCAATCAATGCATTGCTTAATGATAAGTCTTGCGAGTGAGATCCAGCCATTGTGTGTATGTATTCCGTGTTGTGCTCTCATTTGAGATATTTATTTTTCAATTAATTAATCATGAAATTAAATGAGTTATTCCATAAGTATTAATCACTAAATGTTGTCCAAATTATAATGTTTGGTCTTATTTTGATTACAATAATCTCATTTATAAACTTTTTCAGACCGAAAAATTAATAATATATAAAAGTTTAAGTACATCGCTGATTTTTAAACTTGTTGGCCGCCTCGAGTCGTTGTCTGAATCATCAGTCTCTTATTTGTAGTCGTTTGCAGCGCTCGCCGAATATCAAATTCATGTCGCGAGGGAGGCAAAAGAGTGTCTGGTGCTCTCAAGTTGTCCCATTTCGATTCCGAGCTGAAGGACAATGTGGGAGACTTTACTGTAGGTGGCTCACATGATAGCAACGCACTGTGTGGGATTTCTTGGTTTTTTCGATTGACGATTGGCTGTCGTAAAATTCTGAACTGAGTGTTGAATGAGTATGATTGAGGGAGTGGGATAGTCCAGTGCAACGTTAAAACAAAATGTAAAAAAAAAATAATAAAAAGCGGTAGCGGAATGGCGTTCCGGCACCAGTAAACCCCTGCAAATTGGTTGAAAAATAACAACGTAATGGGGCAGCTAAAGAAATTCCTTAGTGAATTAATAATCAGGGTGTTGAAGAAGTATCGGAACAGCTTGATTTCTCTGCTTCTAACAAAGATTGAAAATTGTATAACCTCTCATTTTAAAGAATTTGTATGGATCCAAATTGAACTAATATAAAATTAATCAATTTATTATTTATGTTTATGTGGCAACACGTAAATAAATAGCATTTTTTCAACAGATTTTTTGCAACTTAATTTGCAAATATTAAAATTTTTAAATAATTTTTTTTTTTTCAAAATTAATTCTAGCCTGTGTTGCTCAGGGATAGTGTAGCTTTTTATTAGTTCAAAATTTTGTTTCAACCGGTTCAATAGTTCCAGAAATTACCCCCTACATATAAACAAATTTTATCTCTATATAATATTAGTATATATAAGGTAGACCTGATGATGAAACTCTTAATATAATTTGAACAACTTACTGTCGTCAGTAGTCAAATTTGTCGTATTGTACACGACGGCCGTTTCGGCTATTCAGCCATTATCAAGTGGTTTGGAGGAAATTTTCCGTTGTCATGGAACACTTAACACTTAACACAAAATTCACAAACATTTAAATAATTTTAAAATCACATTTATTAAAAACATGTCCGGTGGGCCCACTGTTTCGCACTTATAATTAAAATACGACAAATTTGACTACTGACAACGGTAAGTTGTTCAAATTATATTGATTTATAACAGTAGTCGGAATGGAGAATAACAAAACAAATGTCTTAACCAATAGTTTAATCTGTTCTGTGTGATTTTAAATGCAGTAAAAAATAAGAAAAATTGCCGAAATCATCATCAGAGGAAGTTGAGCACAATAATTATTAAGGCAATTGCCTTATCATGTTTTGTCACTTAAAAATGTTAATCTTGGATCGACCACCCTTCAAATCGCAGTTGTGTTTCGTTTCAAGACGTTTTAAAAACAAAATCAGCATCCAAACTTTCATTCTCTACCTAAACTTACCCCTTTCTCTTGATAGACGACGTACACTCTTCCCGTCTCGTAGTCGCCCTCGTTGTTGTTCAGGTCGGTGTAGAGAGGTGCACCGATTACCAAATCGTCCAGTTTATCTCCGTCCATGTCCACGACAGCCAGCGAATAGCCGAAATAAGATCCCATCTGTTCACCGGTGATGTTGTCCAGGTTTGTTGTGTTCCATGTGTACAGGACGATCTGAAACACAAACGAAATTCCAACTATAACTTTTGGGTAGAAATTAACACAAAGTTTAACGCGTGACATTTTTCGAATGACAAAAATTGTTATCAACGAAATGTAAAAAGAAAAACTTGGTGAATTGATTTCCATTTCATTTTCAAAACAGTAATAACATGGATTTTGTGACTGGTCTGTTTTTAAAGTTTGTGTTTAATAAGGATATTTATTTGTAACAAGAGTATATACTCTAAGCTGGACAGACCATGTTATTGATGCATGCAATAAAGTGTTTGCTGGCATGCACACTCTGAATAAAGTAAAAGATTGCTTGCCGTTTAATGTTAGAGCTGCTGAAAAGATAATTTTTTCCATATTTTAACTACTGTGATACTGTTATCAATGACATGACTGTGGAATTAGCTAACAAACCTCAGCGTGCTCAAAATTATTATTTACGGTTCATTTTTTACTTGAAAAAACTTGATATTGTGAGAAAAAGTTATAAACAAAATTCAATTTTAAAACTTAGTTTTTTCAATAATATCATATTTTGTTGTTATTGCACGCTATTCTGCTCACTGAATTGCCTCGCTATCTGGCAGAAAGGTTTGTCTTTAGCTCACATTTAAATGCTACCGACACACGACGAGGAGCTTCATTATTACTTATACCCAGGCACAGAACTGAGATATTTAATAAATCTCTCACTGTGACAGCATATAGGCTATGGAATTCATTACCGGAGAGTTTAAAATGCATCAATGACTGTGTTCAGTTCAAGAAGGCTTTGGGTTGTTACGGGCGGGGTTTGAGGCATGTTCTTGAATGTGTGTGTGTGTGTGTCGGGGTGTGTTTGTAGGACGTATCACACGGGGAGATTTACAAGTACGCACAACACGTAACGGGGAGGCAAAACTAGATGGGGAGATCCCGTTACGTCCAACCAATATTTTCAGCGTATAAACCGGGTTTTCGGTCTTTAGAGCATATTTCACTACTTTTCTCAAATCCTCCTCGTTTGACATGCTGGGATACAAACACACTATACACTCCTACTTACAATTGGTATTTGTAGGCTGCGCTGCGATCGCTCGTATTCGCACGGCATCCACTCTTAGTCGCATATACGGGGAGTTGACTTCTTTTGTTATTATTTAGACAAAGTCTAGAAGGTTTTTTGCTGTTAGTCGGAAACTCAATATTTTTTTGCTATTGTTTGTAGTTAGAAAGTGATGGTTCAGTCATTTTCCTTTCGTTCAGTAGCTCAGAGCCCTTATTATTAGGAAAGTTTCGTTTTTAACCGTTGTATTCAGTCATATATTTTTTTATATTTTCTTTATATTTGTTTGAATAATTATAATTATATTTCTTTATGATTTTCTTTAATAAATTAATTTTAATTTCATACATATACAGGGGTGCTGAAAAGTTTGGAGACGGTTTAATATTTCGTATTTAAGGGAAATTTGAAGGTAGCTGTGATTGAGGAACCTACTCTATGTAAAAATTCTATTTTATTAAGATTTCAAAATATTTATCCACCATCTTGAATACAACTTTAATTTTTTAAATGGGAAGGTGGTCATGTGATACATTATTTCGGTGTAGAATTTCAAGAGAAAACCAACGGTGAAATTTGTACATCCATATCTTTAACCGACTAAAAATGGCGGCCAAAAACCAACAAAGTCGTGTTTTCCGATGTTGTCCTATTTTGCTGTACTATTTTTGTTAAATATTAATTATTATTCTTTTTTGATTTGTAATTAAATAAGCTTTCAAACGATATGCTACACAATGCTATTTGGGAGTATTTAAAATTTTTGAGTTACAACCATTTTGATTTTTTCAAAATTGATTTCGAGTGGTTCAACCATATACGTTGTTTTTAAAGCAGCATGACGAAACTATTTTTTGTAATTCGTGTTGGTCATTGTTTTATATTTTTCTACACACACGATTTTTGTATACAAAACGAATCCTTCAAATAATTTGTTGATCACATTCACGGCAGTATGAGCTCATATCCCTTTGCTTTCCCTGCACGGGAAAAATATTTGTTTTTAATTATAAAAAAAAAAATACTTAACGTTGCTTCCATTTCTTTTAAATTGAATTATGACTTATCTCTAGTTATTTGGTAAATTATTCTACCGTTTAATAGTTAAATTGTTTACTTCTAAGGAATTTTACATTTTTACTTATTTATTTATCATTAATTCCACCAAGCTTCCTCTTTGCCCTTTCCCATTCTTTTCCTCTTAGCGTCAAGATACGAATTAAGAATTTGGTAATAATAAATTACAATTAATTGCATGAAAAAAAGTTGAATTTCGTTAATTTACAATCAAAATTCGAATTTCCACCACATGAGATACTAGTACATTTAATTTTTCAAATAGTTTTCTTTCTCCTATAATTTACTAGCTGGCCAGATCCGGCTTTTCACGGATAGACAAATCAAAGTTAAATGTATATTAACCAAAAATATATATCAATAAATATATTATACTATGTATTTCTTATGGGGAATTCTAGTAACTTTGACCTCCCTACCCCCACCCCCGCTAAAAATTCGAATTTTTTAAAAACCTTTCTTAGTGATCACCTACGGCCCTTGAGGAAGCTATATACCAAATTTCATTCCAACCGTTCGGTGGTTTTTGAGATTTCGTGATGAGTGAGACATTGAGTGGTATTTGGATTATAATGTATATAGATTGAAGCATATTGCTTATGAATGGAACATATTTTTAAAACTTACTACACTTAATTAATATCCTTTATAATTAATTACTGGTTCTTATAATGTTAAGATTAGTTACAACTTGTATTCAAGACTATAGGGCTCAATGCTCGCTTCGTTCACCAACCCACGCGGCAACTCGTCACAGCAAAGCATATGCAAACAGATTAGTGTTACTTTAATACTTTTACGGGAATGACGATTAAATATTACAGAGATTTTTTTTAAATAGTAGAGGGCAATTTTCAAGTTATAAGATATGACCAAAATGGATACAGTATGTAAAAATCGTATGTGTTGAAAAATATAACCCTATGACCAGCATGACCTACAAAAACATATTTTCGTCATACTGCTTCAAAAATCTCAATACATGTATTGAGGTGCTAAAGTAACTCTTTTTGTTCCTAGGACCAAAAAATATCAGCTGGTGTCGAGGACATTAACTATTAATTATACGAAATATTTAACGATAGTAAACAATAGATACAAACAACAGAACTGATACATACTTCAACTGCCTCGCGTTTAATAA
The DNA here is from genome assembly GCA_018207615.1 of Philaenus spumarius. Lineage (NCBI taxonomy): Eukaryota > Metazoa > Arthropoda > Insecta > Hemiptera > Aphrophoridae > Philaenus > Philaenus spumarius. The sequence goes on along the minus strand of JAGFPH010002272.1, from coordinate 38,647 downwards.
GTATATGCCAAAAATGGTTTATAGTTACTGAACATATTTATGCTGACGTGTTTAACTAGTAAAAACGTTGCAGGTGATGATATTCGGAAAATTTACATAATAATTGGAACAGATTGAAATGAGTTGGAGCAATCAGTAAACCTAAAATTGAAATGCACGTTGATAAGTCTCATGGCTCTAACTTGGCTAATTTTTGAGATACCAACTTGATACTCTGTGTTTAAAAAGTTCAAAATACGGTTTTAATTCCATAACATTGAACATTTTACAAAATAAACCAGCTACATGAATGGGCGAGATGACCATTTTCTGTAAACGAAACACAAATTCATACTTAAGACAGCCCAGATTTCGTCAATATACAATATTTTGTCTTAATTCAATTCGTTTAGTAGATATAAACATAGGCTTCTTTGTTTAATAGGCTTCTGTTTGAACAAAACCTTGCTAAAAGCTTTAGTTTCACAGTAAACTACAAATAATAATTCACCTCCTATGTTAATGCGGTATCCTGTGTGTTGTGATGGTATTCTTTCAAAAATATTAAAAACTTCTTTTAACATTAGTTTAAAGTATTAAATATAATAATCTGTAATTTGAACAAAAGAAACTTTAACAGTCCAAATATACTTTTATCAAACTCGGATAAAAGCAATTAACTCATATTGATATAAAAAGCCTTGAAGTTTTTTGAAACAGTTTACAATTTCTAGTTTACATTATTTTTAGTCGATAAAATAAATATCAAACGTAAAGGTGGAAAAACATATTTTTAACAATTTCTTAGTAGCAAAGAAGAGGCAAAAATGTTGTTACTCCGTCGGCTTTTTGATAATGCAATATACTTTTCATGGGTTGACATGTTTATAAAAGAAAAGTGTCTAGTCCAGTAATATTCAAGATATTAACAAATAGACATAGTACAGGTACTTTGGGAGTGTAATAAATCTATTATGACAGAAACAAATCGGACGGATGAGATACAATGACACCCTTTACCTGCTAAACTTCCCAGAAGTAAACATAAAGGTGACCTGCAGAACAAAAGGAAACAAACAAAGGCAGTTATTTTGAAAAGTTTCTAAACCCGATTTGCAGTGATCTGTTCCGTTGTGTTAAAAATAGGGTCTCTGTATTCCTTGTTTTATTTTATTTGCTGAACAAATGTTTGAAACATTATTAATTTGACTCACTAAACAGTTATGATTTTAAAATTTGAAACTTTTGAGAACTATAATTCAAGAATTTAAATTCAAATTTGTGAAGGTTTTTTATTTATTTTTTAATTTGTATAAGCGAAAACCCTGGGTGGTTATCATCGCCTATTTCTGAAGTTCTTATTTCACCAAAGTAATACAAAATGTTGCTTGAAATGAAATAATTTTAGACGTAAAAGAGGGTTTAAGTTTGTTTAGCCAATAATTATTAAAATAATTCAAGGGCCATTATAAACCTTGATTATGATTTATAATGAAAACTTTTATATTACTTAGAAAAGGTTATTTATTATAAATAATGATTCATAATAATTAATGTAGTGAACTACACAGGTCTTGCACAAAGTAGCCATCTTGATTGTAGTGGATATTCTAAAGATCCATGTATGTTGTCTATGATTAAGTACATACTATTTTCATGAGGTTTTTCTATGTTAATGTAGTTTATAATTTACAACATTACATCAACATCTTTCCTCTCTGATAAACTAAGAGTTCTTAATCTTTACATGATTGACTAATAATGTTAGTTTATGATATGACACTTTTACAATCTAATTGTCAAGTAAATTATTGTTAAAGAAATTAAGTGTAAAACAAGCAATAATGTTTACTAAAATACAAATTCAATTAAAATGAAACTATTTGATCTGCATATAGTTTGTTTAGGATTGTTAACTTGTCGTCATTTTTAATAATGTAACCATACATTTGTTTAATTACATTTTTTTAAATCTAGTTTTTCTTTAAAACTTCTGTTACTAACAGTATTAATTTGCCCATTAGAACAAGTATTTTTATTAAGAATATTTCCAGTTGGAAAATATATAATTAATTTAAAAAAAAATTGATATTTTTTACCATTTCCATCTTTTATGACATAAATCGTTTCTTTACTTATAAATTTCCCAGGAGTTTAAGAAAGTTCTAAAGGTTTTTTTTTAAGTACAGTAACATTATTGTCATTGACATTTATATTTGGTAAAGGCTTGGCTGGGTTATTATAATACTTTTGTATAGCTTTTTTGCTTCTTTTTCTTAGTGCTAATAATTTTGGTTTGACTAATTTTGACTTAATATAACTACTATTATGTGGTAAAAAGGTATTTAGATTTCGAGAAAACAATAACTTTGCTGGTGAAGGCAATTGAAGGTTTTGCAGTATTTCTATAACACAATAAAGATAAATAT
>JAGFPH010002272.1:634-30735 GCA_018207615.1 Philaenus spumarius | reverse complement strand
TGTGTGGAGAGTTTTAAGGAGACGCTTACAACTGCGTCCTTATCGTTTGCAAGTGTTACAAACTCTAAACAATACAGACTACGGTGTCAACTTTGCAAATGATATGTTGCTGCATGACGGTGAAATTTTTCTGGATCTTGCCGGCTTCAGTAATGAATCGACGTTACAGCTAAGTGGACCGGGAACACTCATAATTTGCTCATCTTTGGGTCAGCAAATCCCCACGACATAATACAGTTGCAACGAGGCTCTCCTAAATTAAAAGTTTAAGGGCCTTTCTTTTTTGCTGAAACAACTGTAACTGGTGTTTCTTATTTTGATGCGCTAGAACTGTGGTTCCTCAATTGGAAGAAGCTGAACCATGTAAGTTTATTTGGCAGCAAGATGGTGTTTCACTGGTATAGCTCAGTAAGTGAATGGTTAAATCCCTTTAGCCTGAATCCCATATTAACTCTGTCTGCTTTAAAGCTCATAGGAATCTCGGTCTTATCTGGCGCGCTTCTAAGATTTCTTCATCAATCCACAATACTGAGAATGCTCTACGTTGCTTTTGTTAGACCTCACCTGGAGTTCTCGTCAGTGGTCTGGTCACCGTATCAGAAGACACTTATTAAAAGAGTTGACTGTGTCCAGATGAGATTTCTTAGACTTGTGGGAATCCGCCTCGGCTACCGCTACCAGCAAGTTCCTGTCGATTTCATAGCCTCTCAACTCCGCTTGCCTTCCTTGGAGCTGAGAAGGAATGTTCAGGATGTAGTTTTCCTTGTGAAACTAGTCAAGGGAATGGTTGACTGCCCAATGCTCCTCGAAACTTTCGCATACCAGCTGCAAGGACTCGGTCAAGTGAATTATTTGCCAGACTTCATCATGGTACAACATATCAACTAAATAGTCCTATGGTTAGAATCCAGCGTAGAGCCAACCTTACTCCTATTGAACTTGACATCTTTAATTTAAGCGTTGAGGCCATCAAAAGTATACTTCTGGATGTAAACCTCGACCTCTGATATAATTATTTAAGTGTTGGAATTATTTCAATTGATTCATTTGTTTTGAGTCTCACATATTGCTTTTTTTAAATTTTTATTCTGTTGCTATTTGATTTAGTGTTTACTATATAGTTTTCCTAGAGTTAGTTGAATTAAATTGGCCTTGTATTTTTATACATTTGTTATCTGATTGCTATGTTGCTGTTGTTTGATTGTTATATTATTATTATTATTCTATTCATTGTTTTCTATGCATTGTATATCTTGCTAGAATGTTATTTTTGTTAAATATTTATTACTTGTCATTAGTTGATATTAAGTGATGTGCTTTCTAAAGCACCACGAACGATTTATATTAATATTTTGCAACAATCATGATGTACATGTATAGTTAGTAATATTTATAAAAAAAAGGATTTTCCGTCAATAAATAAATTAAAAATGACGTTGTAGCCGACCGCTGGATTGCCTGCAACGGGTCGGACGACAGAGCTTGTTTCGCATGGTCTTCACGTTCACCCGATCTGATGACATTCGATTTTTACCTTTGGGGGTTCATAAAGGATCATGTGTATGTGCTATCGCTATCTGCTTACCTACGTGAATTAAGAAATACGATTAAAGCAGTTGTTGTAACAATTACTCCAGACACACTGAACAAGGTTTGGGAAGAGTTCGCCTATTGATTTGATATGTGCCACGTGATGAATGGGGCTCACATTGAACACTTGTAGGACAAACTGTTTGAGTTGCTCTTTCATTTGATGTATCTATATATATATAAAATCCAAACACCACTCACTGACTTACTCATCACCAAACAGATTGGAATAAAATTTGGTATGTAGCTTCCTCTAGGGCACTGGGTGCTTGCTAAGAAAGGTTTAAAAAAAAAATCGTAATTTTAGGGGGGGTTTGGGGGGCCAAAGTTACTAAAAATCCCCATAAGAAATACATAGTAGACTACGTAATATATTTTTGGTTAATATACATTTAACTTTGATTTGTCTATCCGTGCAAAGCTGGATCGGGCCAGTTAGTTATTTATAATTGTAAGTTAAATGTAATAAATACTACAAACCCTGATATTCATGTTGAAACAGCCGGTACATATACACATATTATATACCACGAAGTAAGTCAATCTGTGATAACAGATATTAAGCATGAAAAATAGCTCTTAAAAATGTGGTTATATTTACAAATATAGTTTAAAAAAGGGATTATTTCCCTATTACTGTTTCTCCTTGACACCCTATTTTACTAAGAATTATTACACTACCTTCCCCTTGAGTTGTGCCCCTCTGGGCATGCCCACTGCGACATCGTTTTGTGTACCACTTCCAGAGAAGTCGCCAGCAGCAACGGAATACCCAAGGTACGAATCGTCATCGGTCTGAGGGCCTTCATTTGTCGAGATCACGTCAGGACGGTTGTGAACGTTTTGGGAGATTATCTGACCTAAAAAAATCACCACAAGAGGTTTAAGTAATTTGTTACTTGGTAAAATAAAACTGGATGGTAATATTTTTTGTAATCATTTTCAAATTATAAATTCATGGCTAAAAAAATGTCCAAAATTTAAAAAATGCAAAAGTATTACAAAATTGTGTACAAAACAAATTTAGTGGAATTATTAAGATTTATGTATTGACGATTTATCTTCAAATATATATTTTATTAATAAAGTTACTTTAAATTTTGAAAGTGATAGGCTATGTAGTTTTTCAAATACAAATGTTTTCAAAATTAATACTAGTATAAAAAATATTAATTTTTAAATTCAAAAAGCACTGAAACAATATTAGTGACATAACAGCTACTACAGCGCTACTAGTGGCCAAACCTGTAAACCATAATCATGCACTGTTGCTAAGACATGCGAATCATCAAGACAAGCTAGAAGCTAGTTAGTATTAGAAATTACTGTATAGCTAAAGCATTAGAAAACATAACCTAAAAAAGTTAAGTAAGGAATTGTCTACATTTAAAAATCTGAAAAAAGAATTAATAAGGATACTGAAATTTAAAACAACGTATGGTTTAATTATTTGTAGTTCCTGTAATTACATCAATCAGTAATTTATTCTGAAATTGCAGAAAAAATCATCCATTAGAAAAATAGTTGTAGCTAGAGGGTTCATAATTAAAACCCTTTTATTTGTTTTATTTGACAATCGTTAAAATTGATTTCAAAAATAGAAAATAATGGATATACCATTTTAGTTGTACACTTATCGCCTGGCTCTTTATAAAATAAGTGTAGATAAATAAGTATGAACCAACAATCTATGCAGCCTATTTTGTCATGAAAATTCAGTGATAAAAATCCATTGGCCAGTTTTCGATTGTCAAAATACCTATTGAGCAGTAATGGAAAAACGGAAATAAATCTATATAGGCCCAATATGTAGCCATAAATAAAACATTACTAATCAAAATAGTAGCATTAGAATCTGGTTGTTTTTTATATGTTAAAATTATAAAACAAATTTTATTGATTGAAAGCTAATTTTCATAAAACCTTCACAAATTTAATAAAACTACTTTCTCACCTCAAAAGGGTCTGGCCTAATATAAGAATTTTACATTCAATCTAAAATGAATGCCAACTAAAATTATTTTCATCAAAATCTGAAACAAAATATAAATTCGGTTTGTTTTTTTAAAATAATGCTGACGAAAATACCGTATTCGACACAAAGGCCCACAACACCTTAAAAGTTCTAAAAGTCATCAACTCAATTTGTTGTCCTGTGTAATTGGTAATTTTTTGAAAATGATTAATTAAATAGAATATTACATCTATTTGAAAAAGTGAACATGACACTATGCCCACTAATTGAACATGAATAATGTTCTTCCCCATCTGAAGGCAGTTAAGCTACTTCTTAAATTTTTAATTGAATTTAGATTCGAATCTATTCCATGCTTGTAGGTTCAAACATCACAGTTTGTATATTTCCTTGTTTGAAATTCACAATTTTTTCCTCATTTATTTCACCCTGTCCTGTACTGTAGCAAATAAACTTTGATCACAACTTGATCATCTTTCAATCACCTCTTAGAGTTAAAAATTGTAATTGATAGGTTAAATTTAGGAAATTCACCTATCACCTTCATTAAATTATTTATTAAATTAGTGTCTAAGTTATTTTGGGTTAATGGATTTTAAAGTATAGTGGTAAGTTTTTACTACTGGTTGGTTTGTCTCTTGTCAACGACAATTAAAAAAATTCAAATAAACTTAGTTTGATCATAAAATTTAATAAAACAGTGTTATGTTTAAATCTTAGCAATTAAATAAATTTCTGCAACAGTTTATTGTTAGATATTTTTCGAATTTTTATTTGGGTAACTTTGGATGTCTTTAATGCATTTAAAGGGTAACTACAGCTCAAGATCGCAGACTTCCTTAAAACTACAAAAGAGGTTACATCTTTCTTAATATTCTACTGGATTTGAAATCCTGCTACAACAACCTTTTTCTATCGATTGAGCTTATTTGTTTTTGGTAACAGCAGTAGGCCTACCTTCTCTTTATGTATACAAAGTATTTTCATAGGTTCAGTAAAGATGAACTCAGAACATTTTTCTTAAAAATTAGTTGGGTGGAATGTTAAATTACTAATGAATATTTCTGTTGTTCAAAGCAGTGATTTTCTTCGTTGTCCACTAACTAAAACTGGCGGGGACCAAACTATAGAAAAAAATTAATAAAGTAAAAAAAAAAAAAACTGTTATTAATAAGAATTAAGTTCAACATCAAATTAGAAAAGGGTGGACATTTAATACTAAACTTGGAAAGGCCTACCATATTTTCATATTTCAAAATAAATTATATTATTTTCCATTCTAAAGTTATTTTTATCTCTTGTGTTAATAAGTACAATGTGATTCAGAACTATGCGGCTAAAAATAAGAAACATTTAGTTTTTTTTTACAAAATAATTCATATCTAGAGAACGGTTTGACCGATTGAGTTCAAACTTGGCAAGAAGATTAACCTAACAATGATCTATCTCAAGAAAAATAAGCGATTATATGCAATTACGCGTTTCAAAATGGCGGCTGTTTGAAAATTTCAAACCTAAATTATTCAAAAACCGTACATTTTAGCAAAAAATGTCAAGACACTTTTTTTGTAGCACTATTGATTCGATATCGGATGGTGTAACTGTCAAAATAATCGGACGAAGGATAATAGCCGAGTTAAAGATAACGACAGCAAATGTACACACAATATTGCTGTGTTTACCGTGTCGGTATAGGATGCCTGGTTTAACAAACCAATTATCACACATAATTTAACTATTATGTTTCATCCGATTGTTTTGACAGTTACACCGTCCGAAGGGGAATGAAAAGGGCTACAAAAAAGGTAACTTGTTATTTTTTGATCAAATTTACGGTTTTTGATTAATTTAGGTTTGAAATTTTCAAACAGCCGTCATTTTGAAACGCATTATTGGATTTAATCGCTTATTTTTTTAAGATAGATCATTGTTAGGTTAAACTTCATGCCAAGTTTGAACTCAATTGCTCAAACCCTACTCTAGATATGAATTATCTTGTAAAAGAAACAAAATGGCGGATATCTGGAAAACGAATCGTTTATGGAAACATTTTATTCTTGATTTTCTCTTTATGTTGAACCATAGAATCATTTCCTAAAGTTTGGCTGTTTACTTGTGGGAAATCCTGTATGTATATAAATTAAATCACGTTCCAAATTTTTGTAAATATTTATTTCCTGCCCTATTTTCTAATAATCTAATTATATTCACACTACAAATTAACAGATATTTTAATAACTTTTGAAACTAAGGTATTTGATTCATGGACATTATATTTTGAGTATGGTGAGATATTAAAGTTCAAGTCAATGTTATTTAAACCTAAACTAAACCATGGTTAAATCTTCTAACTACAGGTTAACTTAATGTCCCAGTTAAATTAACCTTAACCGCAAGCATCCGTTTTCTGCTTGGGAAACATCTTCAGCTATTCTAGTTTTTGTTTTGTGAGGATAGGATAGGAAAAGGCTTAGACTTTATTAATTTCGTTTATTACGTTTAATATTTTAATTTTATTTCCGTATGTAATGTTAATAGATATGTTTGGTACAATATAATCCAACATATGATATGGAATGTGAAGAAGGTCTTGTTGATTTGAAAGGCATTTGTTTAACTATAAAATTTCATATAAAACATAGGTAACCCGTATATGTTATTAGTATCTCAACTTTTCAGATTCTAATATTTTAAACATGATGTTTCTAGCTTCCGAATGAATATTATAATAAATGGGTAATGAATTACCGTATTTCACCGTCAAGCACTCTAAATATATCCTAACGGATTACCGGTTTCGGTGCTTCGTGCCACCATCATCAGATCAACCTCAAATAAAGTATTTCATTCCATTGTTGTAGAACACGTTATAAATTACACATAATTATGACATACAACATTAAAAAATCACAAACATTTGAAAAATATATACATTGTATGACAACAACACTGTCTCAAAGATCAGATTCAGCATATCACTTGAGAACTCGGTTACACAAGTTACAATGAGTTACACACATGACCTCCACGAAGTAACATGTGTAACCGAGTCCTCAAGTGATATGCTGAATTTGATCTTTGAGACAGTGTTGTCGTCATACAGTGTGTCCCACGAAGAGGTTGCTATTTTTGAATTTATATTACATAGATATGTAAAATAGTTACCCTCAAAGTTCATTTGCTTATGATCAATTAAATTAAAATGGCGGAAAAACAAAATAATAACAAAAATGAACAATAATCTTGTCGATAAAACCACTTACATTTACAAAATAATTTTACGTTTTCGTCAAAGTAATTTTATTTGCATAACCATTACAAATTGGTGTTTTGAAATGAAAGAAAGTTCAAATAAAAAAAATTAAAGAACACAATTTGTTTCATTAACCTTTATTCGAACTGACGTCCACCAATAGCTATGCACTGATAGCAACGAAACAAAAATGTGTCTTAAGCGTTTTTGAAACATTTCCGAGATATCAACAGCAGTTCCTCTTCAATCAGCCTCATTAATTCATCCTCTGTTGCTGTAGTGTGAGAATAAACCTTTTCTTTCAAAAAGCCCTAAAGGAAAAAATCGCAAACAGACAAGTCTGGCGATCTTGCAGGCCAGTTCATGAAGTTGCTGCCATGACCTATCCAACGGTTATGAAGATGTTGATCTAAAACTGCTTTGGCCACATTAGCATAATGTGGAGGAGCTCAATCCTAATGGAAGAAAACGTCCCTCATCTCCGGCTGAGAAAGATGAGGAACTATGTGGTTAGTTTAATATTAATGCGTATCTATCTCCAGTCATTGTCTGATGGGATATGTCATTCAATAAAACACCATTCTTGGTGACAGTAACCCAAACTGTTATCTTCTTGTAAGATATGTTTATTTTGTGTGTTATAATAATTACAATCAGTCTGTTTACAGAACCTGTTCGGTCAAATGTAGTTTCATCAGAAAATACGATTCCTTCATACCACTTGGCAGCTTCATCAGTTTTTACAATTATTTTCGAACAAAATTCCACTCATCGTCAGGATCATCTTCCAGCCGTCTTAAACTAAATGTGTTTTTTTGTTTCTGTTATCGTACCTTTTGAACTGATGGCTTTAGTATCCCAGTAGCAGATGCAACTTTTCTGATTGAAATTGACTTTTTTTTAGATTTCAATAAAGCAGCACATGCAATCTCTTCACGTTCTGTGTTAGAAGATCTATGGTAACTATTTTTAATTGATCCAGTTTCTAGTAGGATAGTCTTCCATTTATTAATCGATGTCCATGATGAAGGACATTTGGATAGGTTTGTTGAAAACGGTTTATCGCTTCATATTCATTTTCAAAAGCAATAGCCCAAGAAGAACATTTCACTTATGTTCAATTGAAAATTTCATTTTTAGATATGACACATCTAGGTATCAAATAGTTTAATTAATCAATCGTGCCTTTGTTGTGTGTTCACAAAACCAGCTGATCAATTTTGAATGGCAAAAACCGCTGTTTTTTGGCCATCTGACTCTTCTTGTAAATATAGGTAGTTTTATCCACAAGATTATGGTTCAATTTTGTTATTATTTTGTTATTCCGCCATTTTGATTTGATTGATCATAAGCAAATGAAACTCGAGTATAACTATTTTACATATCTATGTAATATAACTGTAGTTTCCGGTTTGAAGAGTTTTCGATATGGCCGGCATATTAATTCGAAAATAGCAACCTCTTCGTGGGACACGCTGTATTTTCAAGTGTTTTTTATGTGTTGATGTTTTATGTCGTATTCACAGCAGTGGAATGAAATACTTTATTTGATGATGGTAAATGAATATAATCTGTATTATATATTTAGAGTACTTGACAATGAAATAAAGTAATTAATTACTCACATATTATGAAAACATTGTTTTAAACGCATAACGAATAAGGAATTTATTTGTTTTAGATCATCTACATCCAATCATACATTGGATTGGATACGTACAGTCTAAAACCTTCAAAAAAATCCGATTGGTTGGTTGCTCTTGCTTGGAATGAAAAACTTAGACAACCAGAAGCTTGTGTTACCTATTAAATAGGAATTAGACAATAGTCTAGCGTACTCATCATAGATAGAAACGGGTGCTTAGTAATGGTAGAGAATATATTTACATATTAAGATTCTCTTTTAAACCTTTAATGTCAAGAGTTTTGTTTTAGAAAAGTGTATTTTTTTACGAGTTTTCGTGTTTGTAGACTGGTGTGATTTCAGATAAAGTTGTTTTAGGATAGTTGGAAATTTATAAGGTGAATTTTGTAAAAACGTTTAATTTAAAATACAAAATAGAACTCTATGTATAGTTTTAAGATAAGATCAGAAACACTGTTTGTACGAGTAATTTCTCTCGTTAAATTTATTCACCGCTAAAATACCGTCTCTACATTTTCCGACAATGTTAAGGACTTGTTAATAGTTCCAAGGAGAAAGCAACAAAGGGCGAGGGTTTGTCAAGCAGTTGTTAGGTTAGGTTAGGTCGTCAGCCTCTGACGTACGGCTTGACGTTACCTTTATTAGTATAAACGAAGTATTTGGGCGGCACGAATGGGAGACGTGCCTCGGAATCGACTGAGTGCAACTGACCTGAAAACAAGCAATCAAATCCCAAGAGTTTGACAAAATTGCGCCATTGCTATTGCTAGACCACTCACTGCTATTTCAGACTTTCAACAAATATATATGTATATTGTGTATTATTTATTTTAAGTTTATATGTTTTCTTGCTACAGTTTTTGACGGAGATTTTATCCTAAGCCTTCTGCTAGAGAAATGCAACACTGTACACCTGCAATAGCGTAAAGATTTATACTTTGATTTAAACTGCTTTGGATTGAGAACCACACGAACATAGTGGGAGAAGAGGCTCACCGTGCGATAGGCCAATCAGGGGCAGTTGCCCAAGCGACCGATGCACCCCCTGTTGCCAGATTTCTGTTAAATTTATAGAAAGTCATTGCAAACAGGCATGGGCGCCCATATGATATTTTCTAGGGGTGGGGGACTGATTATGATATTTTCACGTTCACTGCTGAAGACGCACATGTGACCTTGACACTGAACACTATGAGAAACGGCCGACGTACGTAGCATCGCACGCCAATTTTAAGCCTATGTGCTATGGATGCACATGTGCGTCAGCTTTAAAATATTAGTGATTATTACGTAGAAAAGTTCAAAAATAAAGTAATTTCTACTCATTTAGACTATAAATACAAAAGATAAACGGTCAGCTCCTAGCATAGGAAATTGAGAACCACGTGACCGTAGTGGGGATTAGAGGCTCACCGCGTGCTAGGCCAATCAGGGGCAGTTATCACAGAAACCGATGCACCCCGTGTTGCCAGATTTCTGTTAAATTTCTTGTAATTGCAAACAGGTGAATTGCTTGACGAGCGACTATCACATGGCAACAACGTGTCGATGCCTCCCCACACCAACGCACTCGGCCAATCCTAAAGCACTTTAAATCAAACTATAACCATCGACATTCTCATGAAAAGTCTTCCAACTGACATTTAACATTAAGCCATTCACTTCTAGCTCAGTAGCTTATTTGAATACCTAGTACCTACAGTCAAAATCAAAATCACTGTTATAAAATTGTTGCTTACTCTTTTTAAAAAGTCACACTCACCCAAAAGTAACTAACTTTCCATTAACATCTGTTCAAAATTATAATATAAATAACAAACTCTGCTCTTCCAATAATGTTTTATTAGAATAACATAACGTCAAAGAAATACTGCTATAGTCAAATAACATGTATTTTGGAAGAGAATAGGCCTAACTACTAGTGTTAATTATTGGAACTGCATGAGCGCACAATCTATTTCACGAGAACTAAAACTTTGGTTTGCGATAACCCTAGAAATAATTTATAAACAAGAGGAAAAACACAATGCTAGTATTTAAACTTTGGAATACGATGTTCCGGCAATGACTGAGTTGTTACGTCACGTTATAAGACGTGGACTTTGTTTCCTTTCAATACTGTGGACCTGTTAGTAAAGTTAAATGAATGTAAAAGGTAATCTGCTAAAAATCCGTCCACAAGAAAACTGAACGAGAAGTGCGATGAAACTTTTCGAGAAATATCTGCACGCATTGAGTACCTCAGATTAATCATTGCAGTTGTTTATATTTTCGGATATGAAACCCGTAATTTAAGAGCAGGCCTGCGCAGTTCAAACCCATACTTAAGGCTCTGCAGGAGTGAAAATATATTTCTAAGTCGACCGCAGCTCTCCAAGCGGCAGAGCTGTACATGACTAGTATTGAGTTTGAGTGTTTCATTCTTCCGCTAGCAAATATAGGGCAGCTTCATAAAGGCGAAACTAGAGGGCTACAGACTGTAAACGTAGTGAAATGCGCAAGCGTAACAATGTGAGAATGTGCTGTTAAACACAGCTTTTTCTCACACATTCAAAATTAACGGATATATTATTTTTCTAGTATTCCTCAAGTTGATGTGATGACCACCAGAGTGCAGGCTAAACACTCTAGTAGGAACACAAATTCGGATTTTTTTTCTTCATAAATTATTGAAATTACTTTTCTTTGAAAGGTAGTTAATCTTCGAATGTGTGGTAAGCTTTTTACATTTTTGATATTTACATTATTGAATAAGAATAAAAACGTGGATTTTTAGTTAAGTCGAAGAACAAATTCTATTAAAAACAAATTAATAAAACTAAATGGCATCCACATTCGGACTGTCCTAACCTTGAAATGACACTTTCAGAATAATTTTCTGATCGTTATCACTCCAATAATTTTGTTACGCGTTTAACACTGCTCTTACGGGAGTTGAAATTCAAGATGGTGGCTGGGTCCGCCAAGCCTTAAGTCACTGAAAACACAATTAAATTATTGAGAAGAATAGACTATCTAATGAGAAAATTGTAAACAAATTTCAGTCTAATATCATAGATCATGAATAATAAAATAGATCTTGTATGCATACGGGGATTGTGTGCCGAAAAAAAAAGTTGTCGGGAAAATAGTGCATGATCGCGCCGCGAGGTAGCGCTAGGGAGAAATTGTTAGCATTGGTGTTTCACGCAGCTTCCGTCGTTTCCCCAATAGATAGCGCCACTATCGTCGAATTTCCAGTGGAACGAAATATTGCATTGGATCCGGAGTTCTATTAGGTTATCCAAATACAATGCTAATATGTAGATTATGAAATACATTCTGGGAACAGATGGTCAAAGGACGAGAAAAGTGTAAAAAATATGACGTAGAAGAGTTAATGGAACAGAGATGAAGAGGAAGACGACCACGACGAAGAAGAACAAGAACAACACGAAGGGGAATATTTTCACGGTAAGCCTAGTAGTGAAACTGAAATTTGTAAAATATTACATGTAATAGATCAACACAAAGAATAACTTTTTTTTTGAAAATTGGTAATTTAAAGTTTAAAAAAATTCGGACACCTAATTGCGTGGCAGTGAAACCGATAAAACCCCGAGGTCTTGCATGTAGAAAATAGCGATATAAGGGGAGGCACATGAACTTTTTTGGATTACTTTTTATATTTTCTTAAAGTACTCGTTAAAATCTTTCGTTTAATACCCTATACGTGAAAATCGGAGAAAGTTTATAAAAAATAGTTTGTCTATGGGACGAAATTTCTAAAAAACGCTATAACGTTTTTATTAGCCGTTGGGCGAAATTTTGGCAAACACTTTTCAGATGAAATCATATGTGTTTTATCGATTCCCGTTGAGATTTTCAAAATCGGAGCTTATATACTTAATTTGTCGCGAGATTATAACCCTCTCAGCTGACGCCTCGGGGTAAACATGTTAACTGTACTAAGTAAAAATAATAATAAGTTGTACAAAGTTTACTCTTTATTCAGAAAACACTTTCTGCCATTTTAATACTAAATGCACATAAATACACAAATTAAATCTGAAATAATAGTGAGAGCGAGATGAATGAAAACATGCTTAAAATATACAATACTAAACACAGTACAAGACAACATATATTGAGAAACAGTACAAGATAAAAATGTATTCTAATACAACAATAAGTGTAGTCAAGACAAGAAGTGAAGAAATATTTATCACCCAATACAGCTTGCGATAGCATGCTTCCTCTTAGGAACTTTTAGTTGTGAAACTTATGGGAACTTCTGACCAGTGGCGGATACACGGGAGGGGAAAACTGAGGAAACGTCCCCCAAAACATAAACAATTTGTTTAAAACGATTCTTCTTAAGACTATTTGCCTCTGTGGAGTTATAAATAAGCATATTGTAAAAAATCTTGGAAAAAAATAAAATACCGAAAGGAAAATGTTCTCAAATTTGTTATTTTCAAATTGATAATTTCAAACTACATACCTCTAAACCCCTCGGAAAGTACCCTTCCCAAAATTTTGCCCTGGATCCGCCCCTGCTTCAGACATGACGTGAAGCAAAACAATAAACATATTTTACACAATTGTTACACAGTTTTCTACTCAGGTTTTGCACGCCGACCTCTCTTCCGTTTAGTTTATTCCAACACGACGAGAAATCTCTAAGTAAATCTCTGTTTTAGCTTGTTCTAACTTTTCTTGTTAAATTACAAGTGTCTTCCGTTAGGGACGTAGCGTGGTTTGTAGGCGCCTGAGGCAAATTTAAACCCCCTCCCCCTAAACACACCCACCCCCTCCTACCCACCCCTCCTTCCTGTCTGAAAAGTATTTTGTACAAAAAACAAAATAGCGAATAGCTTGAAAACGAAGCGCTTTTGGGAAAAAATATTCTTTATTTTGACCCATAAAACCATTTTCCAAAGTTTGGCCCTTACTTACGGGACACTCTGTATATAGACCCGCAACTTCTAAACCAAGCAAGATAGGAAACATGTTATACTGTATTATTTGCTAGTTTTCACTTGTTGAATATCGTTGTAAAGTTTGGTAGGCTGGTTGCGAGACACCCTGTACAGGCCTACCGGTTGGATGTATTTATAACTATGCTAAATTTGATTGAATTGTCTTCAAAAAATCCGAAGGAAACTGATTGTAACACACAGGCGAACTAATGATCTTATAAGAGTCAGTACAAAAGTCTTAAAAAGTAAAAAGAAAATAATTCGACCACGCAGCTGAACCGCTGACGTGAGTTGAGCGAATTTCCAAAATTAAATTTATATGTTTCAGGGTTTCAACCAACTATTTGGGAAATTTATCTACTCATGAAAGCGCTGAATAGCTGCCTACGTGTACGAAATATATTAGTAAAATTGTTTTCCACCTAAGCTTGCAGCTTCGGATCACGCGTTCCTTCGTACCACTCGCAGCGGGAAAACTCGCTTTGTAAGTTTGCCCCTCGACCTTGCGGTTTCGGGTTATGGATTGCTTCGCTTCGCTCTCAATGTACAAACTCGGCCCAAAAGATCCACCACTTGGATTTTAACGGGGTAGAAAATCAAACAAAATGTGCAGAATAATATGAAACATTTATTTTTTTAGATAAAACCCCCAAAAAGTTTCTTTCTGGTACGAAAAAATCTAAAAAACTAGTTAATTCCGTCCGGTCAAAAAACGTGTTTCTGATTGTTGGATTTTTTGGCTGATGTACTCGTCAGAGTGACACAGAAAACCAACGTGAGTACCAAATTTGGACCAAATCGAATTTAAAATGCAGCCGTTAGATTGCGAACACATTTATACATAACAGTTTCAATGACATACCAAAACGTGTTCTGAGGACCACGATCGGTGCTCATTTTCTACTCCCGACCTTTGGTCTAACTATAACGGTCACTGCAATAGGTTCTCATACGATAGGTTTCTTTATTTTCAGTGTTTAAAAGATAAAAAAAATGCACCAAACACATGATATACCAACAATCTTTCCTCCGGAATTCGCAATGCTTGAACAGAGTTCACCCAACTTCCACCGGGACGTTGTGCGGTAGACATTACAAGAACTCCTGTCACAGAGCGGCGAGCTCACCATGAATTACGTTCCTCTGACAAGCGATGACAAACTATTTTTTATTCGTCATGACAGATCTAAACTTGCATTCATCGTTTATCAATATTGATGTCTTCATATTTACCTCCAGCGGTCTGTTGTTGTCGTCAGAGAGTGGGGTCGCAACAGGTTTAGGGTTTTGTCCTGACTAGAACTTCATTAATTTCAACTAAACAAAGATTTGTTTGTATTGCTTTCTTATAAAATCGACATTTTACAAAATACGGTACGCCGATTTTGTAGTTGTGGTGAAAACAATGGTTCTAATTGGGAAAGGAATTTATAAAAAAAAACTTTACAAATTACGTTAATAGTTTAACAATATTAATATACTCACTTTGTGTCAACAGGACTAACGAAAACAACGTTAACCACCGGATTTGAGCCTACGGCAGCCCAAGGGCAGTGGCGGATCCAGGACCTCATCTGGGAGGGGGCAATACTTCCCAGGTATGCAAAATAACTGGTAGGTTTTGGAGGGTTCCCAGAAAATATAAAAAAGTGTTAACGCAAAACGTTGAATTTGAATGGAAATATTTTGGTTGTCAACAATGTTTTACTTGTTAAATTCTTTATTTTTGTATTTACTGATGTGTAAAAACTTTGGTTTGACATAGGCCTTCGTACACCGCACTTTTGATTGTTTGCTTGAGATCTTACTCACACTTGTATTAAATATGTCAAAATATTACACTTTTTACGAAAAAATATTACTGTGACGTTCTAATGAGTGAAGTTCTGATTTTGGGATATAAGCCCCGAAACGAGTAAGAACAATAAAATAAAAGTCACAGATGATGTGGCATTGTAACTGTCCTATAACCATATTGTGAGTGAGAACTTTATTTGTTCACCATAATATATAATACTTTTGACTTAAATAAAATTCAACAAATCTATTTCGGATTTCAATTTTATTCACAAGTTAAAATGAACGTAGGCCTACACGCCTACAATATAATATTTTATTTATTACTTGCGGAATTATCGGAGGTTAGATTTTTAGTGATTTTATTATGTTTTACTATCCTTCATTGATCATTATTATCTTTCGTTTTAATTTAGAATTACGTAAAGTAAATGCTGAACCAACAAAAGGATTTTTTATTTTGACAAAACATTAAAAATAAAACTCGTGCTTAATTTGATTAAGGTATGCCTACGTAAATATAGGCCTATCGCCTATATATATATGTAGGCCTACGTGTACAACTGTGTCAGAATAAAGAGGAAGCTTACCTATTGATGTCTTCTGATTTTTTTTATAGAAAGATGTTAGTTTTGAAGTTCGTTTGATATTAGTTCAAAACTATATCTCAATAAAATATCAAACAAAATTACACCAACATATTAGAAAACTTGATCTGTTTTTGAAGTAAACAACTAGCCAAAAGAGCTAAGGAACCATAGATTAGAAATTTTATTATATAAGCTACTTAAGGGGGCGCTTCCCTGCCCGCCAATTAAATCTTATTCCCATAAGAGCAATGCTACAGAATAAGTCATTTTTTTTCCGTTAATTCGTGGAATAAATTTAAAAATTTGGTTTCATTTTGAAGTACTGTCATATGCGGATGTTGATTGCCGAATACATTTTCAGAAACCGTTTTATTGTTTTCATAAACGTATGATATAAATAGTAAAAAATAGTAAACTTTATAAATTTTTTACTCAGTAGCAAAAACAGATATTGCAAAAATCCTTAGCAATCAACACCCACAATCTATTTTACTTTAAGAAAAAAAATACAGCTTTAGTTTTTTTAACAAAAACAGCACAAAAATATGCTTAATAGTGAAGGTATGTTTTGGTTATTTAACATTGAAATTGGTACCCAATATCGTAGTTTTGAATGTGGAGAGCCGAGCCTTAAGCCGAAAGACGCGACGTGCGCAATTCATCGTCAGAACGGTGAACCAACCGATTCAACTTCAATACGCAAGAAACAAACTTGGAAATCGATTGATTTCCCGATAGAGTTTTCTATGCGTTAATCTCGCGTTTTTCCTGTAGAAATCAGAATGTAATAAGACACGTAACATTTTGTTTCGGAGTTGCCCCCTTTGCCCCTCCCCTGGATCCGCGCCTGCCCAAGGGCACCCATTTGATATTTTCTAGGGTGGCTAGATCGGGAGTATGGGGATTAAGAACTTTTAAAATTTGAGAAGCCAAATTGGTTGTTCAGGTGAATTATTAACCCACACAGCATGAGTCCGTACCTTTACAGCGTCAGTGAACACACAAAGTCACACCGTGATTTGAGGCCGCCTCAGCAGCTCATGCTTGAACTTTTATAAAAAATCAAAACAAATATACGTAAAATGAAACGGTACATAGCATTTTTTAATTATTTTGCTAAATCACTTCTACGTCATACTTAGTTTTTAATAATTCTCTTAAAAGAAAAATACCTGACTCGAATTATTAATATACATATTTTCCTTTCCCTGGGTTGCTAAGGGGGAGGCCGGTCCTGGGTATGGGCGCCCATGAGGCAGCCTCAACCGTGGCCTATTGATCCACCACCATTTACCGTAGTTTAGAACCACGAACAGGTGTCTGGCGAAATACGCTGACGTATGCTATGTTTTGTAATAACTTTTAATGTTCAGACGACTTCGCAAGAGTTACCAAGGTTATTACCTGAGGATGGATGTTTGAGGCATCCGAAACCGAAGTAGTACAGTATAGTATACCAGTAAGTAGACCACTGGACGGATAAATAGAAGGTGTTTATGAACTTAATACAGCATACTTTATTTGTTAGGCTTTCAAGAATGCAGCAAATAAAAAAGACTAGGGGCTCTGCCTATGGACATTTCGCGTCCCTACCCCGCCTCGGCCTTCGGCCTCAGATGGCTGCTTCGCTTCGCTCGCAGTTTGAAAATTCGCTGAAGAATCTCGTTAATCTTTGGCTCGTTTGTACATAGGTTTGTAAAATGATGAAACCAGGCTTAAACATATTAACAATAATTACAAGATTAATTATAACCTCAAATACATGCCTTAGAAACGTGAGAGGCTTTCATTACGATTTTAGTCCTAGTTCTACTATCTTCTGTCAACTAAAGTTTTGAAACCAGGCCTAAATATAGTAAAAATTATTCCAGTATTAACATAACCTCAATACTAAGTTTCAGAAATGAGCCAGGCCTATATTACAAAATTGACTATTCGAATTTATCTATCTTTGCCAAGTTTACCTTTTTTTGACAAAATAAATGTTAAATCAGGCCCAATTTATTTTAATTCCAACGTGCTAAAACAGTATAAATTAGCTTGTTTTTTAACAATAATAATTAAAAACTATCAAATGAACAGCTGATAAAACAGTATAAATTGGCTTGTTTATAAACAGCTGTTTTGATCGCTTTATTTACTATTTCGTTGTTATTTTGTAACCAACATGGCAACCCATAAGACCCTATGTTAAAATTTTTCAACTTTTAAATTATATTTTCTCAAAAAATTGTGTTTTTACACGAAATACAATTATATGGGTGTACTTAAAAATCAAAACTACACCTAAATACAAAATTTCTTTGAATTCGTTAGAGCCGTTTTCGAGATCCGCGACAGATACAAAGATAGATACAAGAATTGCTCATTTAAAGTAATATGATTGTAAAAAAAACTATAGTACACTTTCAACGATTTATAACCTCAAAGCCGATCATATCGATAATTAAATATTAGATAGTTCCTCATTTCCAGATATCATTTTTTATTTCCTCTCCGATTTTGTTTCAGATGGATCGTATATAAATCGGATATTTCCGACATTCAATGAGCTGTTCGTCATTAATTGCTAACAAAAATTCACGTCATGAAATTCTGAAGCAGCACATTGATACGAACATTGGACGTGTGGGAGCCCCTCTATTCCAATGCGCAGAAGGATATTGTTTTCCACTGATACGGAAACACGGCTCCAATGCGGCACTGACACCCCGCACGCCAACAGTATTGGGAGTATTTTCAATACACAGAGCATTGCGTGTTTTGTTAGAGTAAAGTATTTTTTTGAACCTTCATAGTTTTCTTATTTAATAGATCAAATCAAGCTCACAAGAGAGTAAGGCTGTAACCTACTGCATCCATGTGTATTGTACGTTGTAGTTTAATCAAGTAAATTTAAATATCAGTATGCATGCAATGCACAATGATGTAAACTATGTTGCTGGATCCTCTGTTGTGTTGTCTATTTTATAATTTAACTAGTGGACCCGCCAATGCTTCGCTATTGCTATTGCTTGATTTACCTAACCTAAAATTATATTCAGTTTTTGATCCAAATCAGTTGTTGATCAAAATCAGCTGTTGATCAAAATCAGCTGTTTTAAGCTTTTCATACGAACAGCTGTTTTTTGTGCCCCTGATAAAAATATTTCTTCTTCTTCCTTAAGATTGACCTTCCATAAGATTAACATTGAAACTTTGAGGGCCACTGGGGCGTAGCCCTAATGTCCTAGGACCTTGGTAAATGGCCTAAAACCTTCCCTGGGTTAACCTGTGTAACTATGCAAAATTTCAAAGCAATCGGATGGACGGTTTGGTAACGCATAAAGGACAAACAGACATACATTGAATTTTATATATATAGATAGATAATATATAAGATTTGCACTTTTTAAACCTAGTATTAATTTTTATTACTAAATTCCGGGATTTCGGGGGGGGGGGGTGCCTCCCCCCTGGCTACGGCCTTGCCTCATTCGTTCCCAAATCCCCTGTAAATCTACAGTATTTATCAACTATCCGTAGATTACTTTAATTAAAACTATGTATTCGTTTGAAAACGTTGAACGTAACCAGTGAACCGCGAAACAAGTTTTCGATTTAAGAGGTTAAAAATGTTCCAAAGAGGTTGCATGCACAACTACACTACTCAGTGCTGCCATCTAACGAGAGACAAGCGTAACAACATACAAACTGCCCAATGAAGAAACAATCCTTACATAGAAGATACTGAACATTGGTTGTATATCTGTACAATATAAACGCACTGGAAGGAAAATAAATTACAGAATGGGATTTGTGTTGTTTTATTTACAAAACTAATTTTTTATAAAATAAACGTTCGTCGAATCGAAATTTGCGTAAAATTGTCTAAACGGAAAATGGCTTTTTGCAGTTTTACGATTTGAGTTTAATTTTATAAAAAGAATGCAGCTAACAGTTTAAAAATATCGGAAACTGATTGGTCAGGTCAAAAAGTACGAGAGTAAAGTTCAGGTTCTCTTACGCATTTCGTGTGTACCAAAAATAAAGAATTTATGTCGTATATTTTCAAAATGGCTGGCGTTTAAATGGTTTAAAATATCCTCATAATATCTTTACTCGGACAAAGAAGTTTATATTTTAAATGTTTACGCATTTTTATTGTAGCTTGAAGGGTAATAGCTACCATTATAGGTCGCACTACCCTAACTTGAAGCAGCCCAAACTGACCTGCAGGGTCTACGTCCACCCGTCCGCAAACGACCCTTTTACAATCCTATTAGCGACGCTTCCTCGAACGCCCTAGTTCAATATTAAAATAAAACTAATTATAATGTGATATACTGATTCACGAGTTCATATTAAAAACGACGATGTAACAAACATTTCTGTTTTTGTCCCATTTCAATCGGACATCTTTTATTGCAGTGCAATGAACCTAAAATTTAAAACTTCCTCTCTGCGTTTAAAAAACTTCCTCTATCAAAACCGTAAAACATGTCCGATTGAAATGAGACAAAAACAGAAATGTTTGTTACATAGTTGTTCTTAATATGAACTCGTGACTCAGTATATCACATTATGATTAGTTTTATTTTAATATTGAACTAGGGCGTTCTAGGAAGCGTCGTTAATAGGACTGAAAAGGGTCTACTGCGGACGGGTGGCCATAAACCCTCCAGGTCAGTTTGGGCTGCCTCAAGTTAGGTTGGCACGACCTATAATTATACAGTATAATAATAGTTGATAGTTATCAACAAAAAACTAAATCTCTTATAACTGTCTACAATGAAAGTGGCAGCCACTTATCAGCATCAAATAAAAGTAGCTGAAACCAAAATATTTTTGAATTATGATATTTTTTTAATAATAACTAGGGGCTCTATTCCTGTTCGCTTCGCTCGCCAACACCTGCGGTGACATTTGGTGATTCCTATGCAAACCACAAAATCCCTAATTTTATTCATAATTTTAAATATTTTCGGGATAAAAGTACTGCAAAAATTCTCTGAAAAATTCTCTACATGTTAGTGAAAGTTTTTTTCGAAATTGGTTCGGCCATTCCAACCGGAGATTAGCCCGGACAACGAACAGACAGGTAGACAGACAGACTAAAAATGTATAAATGTGTGTTTAGGTTTTGGTAGGTCTAATGTATGAATAACATATGAGCGTAGAAAATAGCTTATATTTTTAAATCACAAGACAGACATGTCAATTTTCGGACAAACAGCATTCGATTTTTAAAGGTTTAGCAAACATATTCCACATTGGTCCGTTCGCGAAGATTTTTGCAAATACAAAAAACACAATCATTATAGATTGATTATTATTAGATTCACAGATGACTACACGAGGCTGAAGGACAGTAAAGTGATCTAAGATGCTGAATAGAGCACGAAAAGGCCAAGTTGGCGTAATATTATTAGATTTTAAGAGAGGGAATTGATTTATAAGTTCTTTCAAAATGTAAAGAAAAAACGAGCCTTACGAAATTAAATTAGTGCGATCCAACGAATCATCCTAGAAAATTAACATTTAGAGTTTTCTCGGTTTCTAGAAATACAAATATTTTAAAAGTAACTCAGGTACACATTTAGCGAAACATCCCATTCTGCATTTAAACAAATAGTTCCCATCATGCTCATCAGAGTGCACTACAAGATACAGTGATGTAAGGTTCTGAAAAAAAATAAGAAAATACTCATGCATAGAGTAGTACCAACATGACAAACAATAAAATGAGAAGATACGTATGCCATTACTTAGAAGATGAAATTAAACAATATATCAAGTTGGATAACGCAACTTCTACTTCAATGGTGTTTAACACTTAAAAAACTTATCTAAAATTGAAAATAATTCTTTCGCAGCTGGACCGCTGGCGTGAGTTGAGCGAATTTCCAAAACTATGTTTTAGGGATTCAACCATTTGGGAAATTGGTCTACTGACGAAGACGCTGAGTAGCTGCCTGCGTGTACGTGGAGCAAATTTCCAAAGTTAAGTTTATAGGCCTATGTTTCAGGGTTTCAACAATTTGGGAAATAGGTCTATTCACGACGGTGCTGAATAGCTGCAAAATGGTTCGCTCGCCATTCCGCATATTGGGAGTTCTTCAATACACAAAGCATTGCGTGCTTCGCACGCCAGCCCCGTATTGGGAGTATCTTCAACGCACAAAGCATTGCGTGCTTCGCACGCCAACCCCACGGTAGAATCCACCACGTGGCTTCTTGAACCGGGTACTTCTATGGTATTTTATGTTTTGATCGATTTTGGGGGAACCAAGCGAGCTATAAGGTCGCGTAAAAAAACAAAATGTGTAGAATACTAACATCCTACATTTATATTTGTAGAAAAAACTCAAAATCAAATTCATTCTCGTAGGAAAATCTCAAAAATAGTTACTTCCGGTCAAAAAACGGGCTTCCGGTTGTTGGATTTTTTTGATAACGAACTCGACGTAGACGACCAACATGTGTACCAAATTTGAACCAAATCGGACTTAAAATGCGCCCGTTAGAGTGCGCACACATACACTTACATAAATATACACACACACACACACATATATATATATATGATTTTTAATGACATCCCAAAACGTGTTCTGGGACCATGATCGGTGCTCAGTTGCTACTCCCGATGTTGGGTCTTACCATAACGGCCACTGCAAGCTCATTTTTCCTATGGAAATTCGCTAAAAACGTGGTTCCGGTTGTTTGATTTTTTTTTGGCTAACGAACTCGTCCGACTGACTTGGAAAACCAACGTGTGTACCAAATCGGACGTAAAATGCGGCCGTTAGAGAGGCGAACACATATATACATAACAATTTCAACGACTCCCTAGAACGTGTTCTGGGGACCATGATCGGTGCTCATTTACTACTCCCGAACCAAGGTCTCACAATAAGGATGATTGCAATAGCTCAGTTTTTCCGCTGCGAGCGGAGCGAGAGGCTGAGGTGCACACAAATTCCACTAATCAATTTCGTACACTGAGGCAGCTATTCAGCGCCTTCGTGAGTAGACCAATCTCCCTAAAAGTCGATCGAAACCGTAAAACAAATAAACCAAATTTTTGGAAATTCGCTCATCTCACGTCAGCGGTTCAGCTGCGCGGTCGAATTATTGTCTATTGTCGAGCGCCGACTACTGCCAACGGAAAACATTACACAACCGAGCAGTACCAGTTTCAGCGGTTGTCATGGTAACAGCCAATTAAACACACTGTTGTCGGTATAAGCTCTGCTCGTTTCATACTACATGAGTAGTGGACGACATAGGTAATGTAACGAAATGCGTAGTTTAGTTTCTGAAGTAATAATATTTCACAAACTTAATTCTTTAATGAGATTCAGTTTTTGTATTCCTGGTACAATATATATTCTAAACGCTACACAAATTAAACCCTCCCTATAACAATTTTGTACGTCACATTTTTCTGAATTCAAGTTTCTACAAACACTTCCTCCTGTTCTTACACTCTCAGCTTACTAGAATTCAGCTTCTTCGTATATTTTTTTAAACATATAAATACTACAGTACATGTATGCAAAACATCCTAGGCCGGAACTAGTGATATTCCGTCAGCTTGGAAGCGAGCCAACCACCGTTTGCTTTACTTCCGCCCTCCTTCCACTCTAATCGCAACCTGGGATCTTCCGATCAGGAATTATTTAACGTGCAACTAAAAACGAATTCATCAGCACCATCTATCGGTGGGTATGACAAGCTCGCTGTAAATACTGTACATTCAGATAAATGTGCTATACAATGTTGTTGAAGGAAGGTTTTCAAATAATACTCTTAAAAAGTATTCCACACTATCTTTGACGTGAAGTCCATGAACTGTATGAGTTAAAGGCTGCCGAGAAGGCGAGATAAAGTTGTACGGTCCGTTTATGAAATGTCTAAACCTCGTTCTGAAAACATCAGTTTCGTAATTAATCGTCGAATCTCCGATCGCTCGTTGAAATAATGCTCAAACATACGTTATTTTAATATCAAAACTATAAATTACAGTCAATTATAACTGAGAATGGAACAGGTCTTAAAGCACGCTGTAAAAAACGTTCGAAATTTTTTTTAAGGTCTTGGGTTCGAATTTTCGTGAAAAAATTACTTCTGTATTTGTTAAAAGGTTTTGATAAACATTTTAAATACTAGGTATAAAAGGTTGAACGCATTTGGAGTAAACAGAACATTTTACATTGACCAGAACCAAAATGGCAAACCGTTCTCTATAAGGTTCTTGTACATAGTACAGTAGAGCGTCGAAAATAGTTCGGATTAGGAACCAGGGGGTTTCGGATTATCAATTTGTTCGGATTTTTTTTAAACAACCAAGAAAATGCCACTTAGGCCAAAATATATGCCCTTTAATCGATTAAAGTGGTTAAACAGTACAAGCAGTAATGTAATTACAATACCGGATGTAAGACTACTTACATATTATGATTTAGAAGAACCTGCACGTACACAGTAGGGTCAACACGATTACACTTGTAACTCTCAATTACAGTACAGAACACAATTAAAAGTTCACTTGTACATTGAAGTTAACACAAACGAAAAATAAAAAATAAATACTGTACAGTACACTACTGTATGAACGTCACACTGTTATAATGATTACACAAAGAGAAATGAATGAACTTTATGTATGTTTACTGCTAGCGCTAAAGCTGCTTATTAGCGTGACAGTGAAAATACTGACAGCCAGCCTGCTGTGAGGGCGTGTGAGAGCAGGTATTACGAAGTGTTTAAAAAGAGATAATAATGTCAAACTGCGATGAAGATTTCTGTGAAATCTTTAACGACGCAATAATTGGAATTTGCGAAAACGAAAACGAAATTTTTGCAGGGGCTGCCTCAGAACGCGTTCGGATTATTGACGTTCGGATTATCGACGCTCTACTGTACCTTATATCTCACCGCGCCTCGCCGTACCCATGACACCCCCACCGCCACGGTCCATCTCTACTATTATGGCGGACAACGTAACAATTGTTTTGAGGACTGCCGTTTTAGTTGCAGCCGAAAATAGCAACGGATTTAACAAAAAGTTCGAGCTTGGCTGGATTTTTAAAATGACACAAGTATTTTAAAAACTTAAATTTTGATGGCTTTATACGTATTTTAGAAATTTGAAATAATTCAATCACGCAGCTGACGTGAATTGAACGAATTTCCAAAATTGAGTGTATACGTTTTAGGGTTTCAACCGACCATTTCGGAAATCGGTATACTCCCGAAGGCGATGATTAGCTGCCCGCGCGTAAGAAATACAGTAGAATTCGATTCTAAATCAACATCCAGGCCCGGACCACGCGGCGATTCGTACTGCTCGCAGCGGAAAATCTCGCAAGTTTGTCTTATATAGTTACTATCAAAATGTAAAATTTGGTCTACTCTTTAAATTTTGCAAATTTTCATGTAATCTTGTATTACGACGCAGTGGTCGATGTTTTCAGAGCTACTAGTACACGTACGTCCGCCTTCTAGCAGCCTATAACTGCAACATTTATTCATCCTAAGTGAAGACACCTTCTACTGAAATACTTGTAAAACATACCTTGCCAGTAATAGCTACCAACCGCCCCTATAAACAGTCTGCGTCCGTCCTGCAACAGAAAATTATTACAAAATTATTTAAAGTTGACATAACACTAACCATTGGACGTGTTCTAAAATTTCCCAACAATTTCGACCATATTAACCAACACTTCTGTAGCTGGGGTTCCAACGAGCAGAAGGGGTCTCTGTGTTGTGTTGAATAAATCGCAGTGTAGGCTCCCCTACGAAATTGTTTGAAAAATGAACTTCTCCAAGCAGGGGTTTTAACACTGCAAGTGCTATATTGAACACTTTAAGAGTTTTTACAAGAAGTTCAACATGATCATCACATTGTTGAAACAAATCCCCATACTTTTCCTCACCATTCCCCCCCCCCCCAATATTTCCGGCAAATTAAAAAAAAAACCGTTTTGGGGGGAATAAACCCAATCTGGCAACACTGGTCTGGCGGCCTGGCGCAGTGCGTGCCATAGTGAGTCAGTGTTGCCATAATACCAAGGGTTGGAACTAAATTTCCCAGAACAACATTTAAAAGAAAACAATGCATTTATTTGGAACAGAAATATTTTGATTTGCTCACCATTTTTGGATTAAAAATTATAACTTGCTTGTTGTTTGTGAATGTTGGTTGTTAACAACAAAAACTTTCGAAACCCAAATCCAAAGTTGGAGTTTTTGAGTTTTTCTGCCTGCAATTTAATCCCAATATCAAAATCTCAACTTTTTTCTAAATCTGAAATTTTCCAACTTTTGGATTTTAAATTATTGGGGGGGGGCGCCCCCTTGCCCCCCGTAGTGACGTCCCTTCGTGTAAAAATATTTTTTTGAACATTGTCAGGGATCCTACTGTATGTCCGTTCACCGACAAGATTGCGCCTTCATTTCTCCAGCACTGCAAAGGTATCGGCGCCAGTCCGGATCGTGCGAGTCAGTGTAATAAATTATTTAGATAACAGAAAACAAATTAGTTCTAACAAGAGGCCTTTTCTGTTTAAAAGGTTCCTGATAAGAGCGTTTCGATGGACTTGATTGTCCCTTCAAAGCAGTACATTTCGGAATTTCCGTCTGAAATGAAGGGAATTTCTAACCTATACTAATATTATAAATAGGTAAAATTTGTTTGTTTGTATGTAGGGAGGGGGTAATCTCTGGAACTACTGAACCGATTGAAAAAATAGTTTTACTAATAAAAAGCTACACTATCCCTGAGCAACATAGGCTATAATTCATTTCGATAAAAACATTTTTTATTACAATATTTGTAAATTTAGTCGGACAAAAACCTTAGGTTAGGCCTAGACTGAGGAACCAACACATGTATTTATTACCGTAGCAACCAATTGAATAAAATAACAGATAAAACGGCTGTTTGCTCCAATATTTCCATTAAAAGCTGATTTCAAACTTTGAAGCAATTATTTGTATTTCTAACTTTTAGGTTAGGTTTTTATTAAAGTGTAGACCTGGTTCTTTTAACCTTTATTATAACTGCTATCATAAAATATACGATATAATTTGATTTGAACATTTAACATTATTTACCATCTTAGCTTTGGGGTTATTATTAGTCCTACGCCTTTATTATAAAGAAAACATAACACGATTATGCGTGTAGAAGGTCCCAACGGGGTTGGCATGCGGAGCACGCAGGGTTTCCCCTAGTAAACAAATAAATGGAACCTTTTTTGTCCGCCATTTTTAATCGGTTGCAGGTATGACCAAAGTTTTAATAAAATTATAAAATTGTAATATTTTTAAGAGGCTTTGATCTAAATTTACATACATTGCTATTTAAAATTGTGCTCTCTTATTTTTTGACGAAATTCTACATTTTAGCGAATTTCCATAGGAAAGATGAGTTATTGCAATGACTCTTATTATGGCGAGATCTAAGGTCGGTAGTAGTCAATTGGCACCGATCATAGTCCCCCGAACACGTTTTAGGGTGTCTTTAAACGTTTGATACACACGTATGAGTATTTATGTGATCGCACTCACTCTAACGGCCCCATTTTACTTACGACTTGGCCAACAAATCCATCATTATGAAGTACGTTTTTTGACAGGAAATATTTTTTTTTTAGAATTTTCTTACGAGAATAAACCTTTTTTAGGGGTTTATCGAAGAAAATAAATATAAGAGATTATTTTGCACGTTTGTTTCTTTTACGACACCTTCCCTATCCGTTTCCTCCAAAATCGATCAAAAGTTAAAATAGTATAAGAGTACCGTACAAAGAGAGAGCGAGCGAAGCGAAACAGTCCACATTTTGAGACCGCAAGGCCTGAGACGATCGGCACGAGGCTTCGCTTGAGCCGGGGCTAGAGTGCAAACAAATTCTACTAATATATTTCGTATACATAGACAGCTATTCAGCGCCTTCGTGAGTAGACCAATTTCCCAAATAGTTAAAACCGTAAAACATATATTTTGGATATATTTTAATTTTTTTCCCCGCTTACACACTTCTTCAGCAAGGGATATTGAATTAAATTACAAGTGAAAAAACATAGACCAAGACCTGGAGTTGAACCCGGGACTTTCACGTTTCCGTCGTGATGCTCTGCCAACTGAGCTACCCTGATATCTCCAGATATTGGCCACCATTGTAAGCTGCGAAATAAGAATTGAGATTGGTTTCAATGTCGTATACACGAGGTATTCAATCTGTTGCAATAATTGCAGTAAAACCGTACAAGTGAGATAACATCGACCAATATCTGGAGATATCAGTTTAGCTCGGTTGGCAGAGCATCACGACAGAAACGTGAAGGTCCCGGGTTCAACTCCCGGTCTTGATCTATGTTTTTTCACTTGTAATTTAATTATATATTTTGGAAATACGCTCAACTCACGTCAGCGCTTCAGCTGAGTCATCAAATTATTTATTTTGGAAACTAGTGAAAAGTGATTAAACTAGACATTGTTTGAAAGAAAATATCTATAGCAATGTTTGGTACCATATTATTGAGTTTTGAGGATAAAAGTATTCAACGATTGTAACTAAAAACACAACACTCAACATTGTGTACGTTTAGGGCCGCCATCTTGGAAAAGGACAACGTAAAAACAATCTTTTTCCAAAATTTTTACTATTACAATTGCTTTAAGATCGACGCAACACTCGACTTTTTACAAAATCCACCTATTTGAAAAATACGCCTTTTGTGGCTCGGCTGTTTGAAAAATCTAGGGAATCGTGTACAAATAGACCTTATTTAGATAGCTAAAAAGCGAACTGACAATCAGACACACAGAGTGTTCGCAGAATTTATTAAACGAGCAACTCCCTGCATGAGCAAACCATTACAAGAGAAGGCGGCATCTGTCGATACTAATACTCACTTCGCCAAAACGGATTTGTTTTTTCAAAATGTTGTTTTAGATTTGACGAGGCCGGGTTAAAGATCGACAGCTCAGGAAATATGCACAATAATTCCATTCTATTGTTCTTCCCGTCCAATATGCGTTCATAGCTCGGCCCCCGCGACTTCGTTTCTATCCACGTGTCAATCACACAAGTCTCCAGCTTGGATGACGTGTAGCATTAGCTCGGCGATCGCCTACTTTAAACAACGCGTGCAAGAATAAAACGAGCGATATCAATACTAATATAAAAATATAGTTAACTTTGCAATCTAAAAAGGGGTAATTTATAGTTATTAGAGTCCTGATAAAACTTTTGAGTTTTAAAAGGTTTTCCTTGGGGTAGACTGTACAAAATTCGAAAACTTAAAATTTTTAGGAAAAATCTTCCGGGATTCGAAATAAATTACCAAATTCATTTTGCCCAGTTAATATACAGTGAAGGTTTTAAAAAAATTGTCGATCTTCAAAACATGTATTTAATGCAGTCAAATTTATAAATCCCGAAAATGACTGTATCAAATTGTTAAAAGAGTCATATAACACGTGAGTATATATAACATAACAGCTGATTTCATCCATCATCTGTAATACTTAAACAAAACCCAGCGTAGATTATACTTTGGGGTTATGTTTACAATTTCAATCATTATAATTAATTTCTTGAAAAATTTATTTTTTTAAATGTGAGTTGTAGAGTTAATGCATGCTATAATACCTTAAAAGATTTGCTTTTAGGTTATACACTGTGTATAAATACAACCTTTTATCATCAATGTATTCATTTATACAAAATTAAAGAAGAGATACATATTCCTTTAAATTCAGAAACATTCGTACATCTTCGTATAACATTATTGGATTATTAATTTATTCATTTTAATATTAATAACTTCTAAATCATTTGATCTATCAATATGAAATATAAAACAATTAAAAGATAATATTTCGTATCTTTCTTTACATTTATAATAATGAATATAAATACAAAATTTTAACAAATAGGTCTACAGTTTTATAACCCTTATGATTTTGTACACATTTACAGAGTTAAAAATCACCGTCAGCATAGTTAGGTAAGACTATATAAAGTCTGTTGTTATTAAATAGTATTTTGTATAAATGATGTATTTCTCATGTGTATCTAATTAATCCGCCTGTGATTCTTCGCGGGGGCTTTAGTAAATGATACAAATAAATTACAGATTTCAGTTTAACACGATCACTGCTAAGGACGCACACGTGAGCTTGACACTGAACACTATGAGAAGCGGCCTACGCACAGTGCATTGCACGCCAACCCCCGTTTTTTTATCGTTTTCAATACACAGTGGATTGCGTGCGCACACCAACCCCCGT
>JAGFPH010002271.1:159335-172035 GCA_018207615.1 Philaenus spumarius | reverse complement strand
TAATTATAAACATAGCTGTATTAATTAAAAATAATAAATAAACAAATTTAGAATAAGTGTATTTTTTTTCATTTCCATCAATAAATTTATGTCTAGAAATAAATTATCCCACCACCATTATTTACTTATACAGATCAATTACATTAATTATTTATTTTATAACTTAACGTGGTGTGTATTGGGTAAACCGAGTGGTGGCAGGATTGGCTGCATCACCTGGCATCCCAGTGTAATAGGCTAGGTAAAAACTCCCGCTACGACTCTCCGGTACCCGTGGCTGTCGACGTCGTCGCGGGGTACGGCAGCAAGTCAGCAGCCAATATGTGGCGACGCCACCGGCTGCCCTCATCGAATAGGCTTTATAATAATCAATGCCCTATGGCAAACAGCGACACCGTTGTCGCGGCCGGCTGCGCTTCCTAGCGGCCAAGTGTAATAAGGGGCTAAGAATTTGAAATATCCTGAAATTTTTAAGCAGATGAATCACTAACAAACATCCAAACATCTTTTTTCGTTATTTAGCTTTCATTGATAGTTCAAACACACAAACTAACTGTATACCTTTACAAATTTTGTATAGATTTTAAAAATGGAATAAAGTTGAATTTTAACAGAGCTTAAACTTAGAATATTGACGGTTTTTACATTTATCTTAAACGGCTTCTTATACCTCTTATCAGATATAACTACTATTCAATTATATTGGATCGATGTAACTTAAAGTAAGTTTAAGAAACTATGTTTAAAGACTAAGGTGTGTCTATTTGTTTGGTAAGTTTTAATTCGGTTTTAACGATATAAATTAAAACAAATATAGTTTTTAGGTTTCTTCACTCCCCATCTCAAAGACTAATCCGTAAGTTTTCTAACAACCATTCGTTAAAATATTATGTATTTGTTCTTGCATTTGCAACGGTTCTGGCTTGGCAGTTCAGTTATTACTTGCCTATTAAGTGTTTCATAAACTTGATTGTACCCTGATTATGATTAATAACGTTTTTGGTTTGAGTTAAACATTCAAAACATTGTAAATTAGAGATTTTTAAAACTAATTTAATTAGCTAGAAAAATAAAAGAGAATATCCACTGATGCATAATATATTGCAAATATTTTACTTATCCGTTTCATAACTCTAAACAAATTATGAGATTATATTTACTGCATGAAGCTTTTACTTTGTCTTCACCATAATATGGCTTTCTATTATGCGTTTTGTTTCCTTTTATATAGCTCGTTCGTTTTAGCATGGACTTTACGAAGCGCTGGCGGGAGGGGACGCCGTCCGCTGGAGGGGAAGGGACACTACCCTTACTATCAAAGTTGTCGCGACAGCTTTGTGTTGTATTACTTGCAATATATACATACTGTATAGATATGGGATTTTTATATCTATATATAAATAGAATAAGAGTTTTGTTTGTAAACTGTTGAAAATAGTGTGATTTTTCGTTTATTTACGTTTTATACACCAAAGATCCGAAACAAGTCTTATCTCAATTTTTTTCTGTCTGATGTCGGTAACGTACGCGGACCTGTTTCTTGTTCATGATTAACTTTAAAACAACTTATAACGATAGATATAATAACCATTTTAATAAAGAAATAAACATGAGTAACAATAAAAACTACATTTTGATACTGTTTACAAGTATTAAGTAAAATAAATAAACTTATAACTTATTATTTAAAAAAGTACATAAGTAGGCCTACGTTTATTAATGTAAAAGTATCGGTAGTAGTGTATTGAAATTGTGTCTATTAATATTACGCGATGATTTGATATCAGCTGTTCCAATTAATTTAGTGAATATGAAAATCAGCTAACCTCAATAATTTAGTTAGTGCTGTAAACGAAAACTAGGCCTATATTGTAATTTTTACTTCAGGAATGTTACTGAGAAAAATAGGTTATTTTGAAAATAAATATATTAAATTTATTACTAATATTATTAATCATAGTGTGATGAAAAGTATCGTTCATCACACGTTCCAAAAGTGGTTTTTCGATCCTGGCTTATTTTAAATCTAATTATACAAATATAATCAATGGAAAATAAACAACGCTAAATAACAATAATAAACAGCGATAATTAAATAATAAATAGATTTGTGCACGAACAATAATGTTATTGGAAACCCGTGCAATTGCTTCAAGACCGAAGTGTTCCGTTCAAAGCTCGGTAATCGACTGAGATTCTCTGACCCCCCACCACTCGAATTAACTCCGAGTCTACTGCGCATCTTGAGGTCAGGGTCCATGCTACAAATTCCGTGCTATACGTGGTAGGATAGCAAAAAATTCATACTAAAAATAAAGGTAATTTATATTCATAGAATTTTAATTCTGCATTCCGACTCAAGCATGTCTATATTTACACTTATTTTTATGTTTTGTTTGGTCTACATAATAACTCAAATAACTTACTAGGTTCTAAAATAAAGTTCGGGTGGGGTGTATTTTAAGGAATATTATAGTTATAATGTTTGATAATCGCCATTCCGAATATTTATATTTATTAATAAGTATATGAAGATATATCACGCATATCCGCAGTATGTACCGGGACATCATGAAAGAAAGTCGATTATTGAGTTCGTGAGTTTATTGAATGTTAAGTGACTGTAAATGTTTTGCGTTTATATGTAACTATGTGTTAAGTGTTTGTGTTTGACAAGGGGAAACATGAACTGCTTGAAAATGGATGAATAGCAGAAACGGCCGTCGTTTAAACGACGATAGTATAAGAATATTGCAAACGGTAAGTTCATATACTTATTAATATTATAGTATTGCAACTTTTTATCAAAACTAATAAACCTTAGTGTAATTCATCTAGTGGATTTTCTCTTTGCTTTAAACATTGCAGTATAACTTATTCCAACCATTATTTCCTAGAATTTGTGTAAATTTTTAATTCTGTATGCTACATTAAACTTTAAAAATATCTGCAACATTACAAATATTTTATTTATGTTTGTGTTTACAATAGCCAGTGAGTTGATTTGCAATTTAAATGTATCTGCAAGAAAGACTTATTATTATAAATGACTAGCTGACCCGGCAATGCTTTGCTATTGCTTAATTTGAAACTTTGAAAGCCTGTAATTCGTATCCCTGAGGGCCGATGTAAATTATAATGGGATTCTGCTCATTGCTTGATTTACCTAACCTAAAATTATATTCAGTTTTTGATCCAAATCAGTTGTTGATCAAAATCAGCTGTTGATCAAAATCAGCTGTTTTAAGCTTTTCATACGAACAGCTGTTTCTGATAAAATCAAAAGAAATATTTCTTCTTCTTCCTTAAGATTGACCTTCCATAAGATTAACATTGAAACTTTGAGGGCCACTGGGGCGTAGCCCTAGTGTCCTAGGACTTTGGTAAATGGCCTAAAACCTTCCCAGGGTTAACCTGTGTTACTATGCAAAATGTCAAAGCAATCGGATGGACGGTTTGGTAACGCATAAAGGACAAACATAAAGACAAACGTACAAACACACATTGAATTTTATATATATAGATAGAGTTTCGGTAGAATATATGAAATGTTGTAAGTGTGACAAACAATATAAAAAATAAGTTAATACATACCAACTATTAAGTATTATTTCTATTGAATTTGATTCATGCAAAATATTTTCTATTTCTTATTAAAATTTAAGAGTGAGCAGATTCATATTTCCCAGGTATTTAGGATGGTGTTATATTGAATTTAATAAGGAATTCAAATTGAAAGTTATCAAATCTTCAGAGTATCTTTAGAAATCGTATATTAAGTAGCTTTGTGAGAAAGACTGAAACATTTATAAAGACAATATAATATAAAGGCTTAAACATAATCTAGTAAGTTTAAAAAATTTAATTATTTTTTAAATCTTTTAAGTTTGGTTTTGTCTAACAGATGATCTTCCACAAGTTTTAATAAATCACAAAAAATTAATAAATGTAAACCACTTTATGTTCAAAACGTCTAGTTGTTTTTTGTTGATATTTAACTGGATAAAGGTTTATAGTAAATATAAAAATTTACATTTACAACAGCTTACCAGTGTTCAACACAAATTTTAGCCTCAGTGTAGTTTAAGGTTATGTTTTCAGCTTTAATTAAAACGAAATATAAGCTAGCATGTGTACTATTTCATGTTACTATTAATTTGTTGCTTGAAAGAACTTATTTGTACGGTAAAAAAGCCATTAAACATTTTACAATCTTTAAATAATATGTGTAATCAGTTAAGAAAACTATTTGGATTCTTAAATGTTATCATTACAGCTTCTAAATGCAATGATCAAGAAAAATTAAGAAAACCTGTCAATAAATAAATATTGCAAAGGCATTGTAACATATTTTATATATAAAAAAAAACAATTAACATAAAACAAATTACCCTCAATCACTTAAATGAAATGCCATATATAAATCACTGTTTTAAAAGAAACTGTAGTAAAATTTATCACCGAAATAACTAGGTTGTTACAGCCCCAGAAACTGGTAGGGTTTAGGATAGGCAGTAATTCAGACTCTGTCACTCGTTTGATTAAACAAGCTTAGACTCTGAGATAGTGAAAAGTATAATAACATTTTATCTGGTATACACCAGAGATAAATGGGGCAACTTTAAGCGTTAATTAATTTAAATAAGAACAAAATTGCAACGATGTAACTGTTTAGTTTTATTTAAAGTAATAAATGATTCACAAAAAAATAATGAACGTATTTATGACTGAAAAGAGTCAAATTTTTAAACTATCGTTATTTCCAAAACGAAGTCAAAATCGTTTAAGCACGAAGTCAAACATATAATGAACTTGCAATAGTCTATTACTTTCAATAGATTTTTACATTAGGTCCATAAGTGCTAAGAGCGATTAAAACGTAGCCTATATTTTGTAAAAATCTTACTAGAACTTCTTTAAAACGTATACAATCACCTACAATGTCTAGTCACTAAATATACAAATGTTGATATAAGCCATAACTTGATAATTAATTTTTTATTTTTAAAGCGTTATAAATCATACCCTTCAAAAGTAAAATTAATATAATAAGACGAAATATTAATTGGCTTCCGAAGATTGTTGAACAAAAAAGTAAACAGCACACAAGAAACACGAGATTGACAATTACTTGTACTGTTAAAACAATTAAATTTATTTAAGAATTATATTTTTAATGATGGTTTACTTTGGCTTCCACGTTACATAGTTTGAACATATTTTAAATTTTAATATCTTGTGATACATCTATATTAACATAATACATTATACACATTATAAACTCAGCAAAATATTAGTATATATTATTAATTGTCACTGGTGTTGGTATTATTCTAAATACAAAACACAATAACTTTCCTTTAAATAAAATAATGTATTTACAGAAATTAATACCATGAGAGCAAAGGCACAGATTGTATTGTAAGTCATTTGTAGTAACATTAAACTATTATACTTATTACTTTAAAATGTATTTTCATAACAAATATACATTTTAATACACATTAAAGGAATCATTTTCTCAGAAAAGAAGACAGCGTAAGGACTTGATTACGAACGTAGTTATAATTACTGCTAATCTACTACAAATTTGATAAAAATAAAATATATTTAGACATCCCTATTTTATGTCCTATTTATTGTACATTAATTTATTTCGTACTAAATAAAAAAATTAGTTTAATTACATCATTCTCCTCATAATTAAGGACATCATGAAAATAAAAAAAAAAATAAAAATAAAATTACTGATTTCCATTTTTAAATTAAAAAAAAAACATATGCGTTGGTACATTCGCTTCATTTCTCATAAAAAAAATTCTTAAAAGTTGCTTTGAAGGTATAATAAACTAATGATGTAATGTCAAATGTAATTGTAGGCGGTGTATTATAGTAAATTTGTATAAGCCACGATGGCAGTGGTTGTTAAGGCGTGAAAGCTTTATCAATCGTCATGGCAACTATCAATGGAAAAGTTCCGGGTTCAATTCCCATTGACCACGAATAATTTTCTAAATGGTTTCTTAACAGACATCATTGGCTGTGGTTCGGAGTCCAAGTAAAACTGTAGGTCCCGTCTTCATTAGCCTTAAAGTGCAAAACAGCAGGACGTTAAAGACAAATAAATAAAATTGTATTATAATGCTTCACTATCGGTTTAGACAAATGTAGGTTTAGAAAAGTGATATTATAAGCCTACAATAAAGAACTATGAGAGTGCTGGAATGTCACAATTTCAGATTACTTTTAAGTCCTCTATACTAGTTTTGAGCATACGTATTTATTTATTTTCTCCATTCTATTACAATAAGTGAGGTTTCCGTATTACTAGGATTACAAAACTTTACTTTTATTTTTGTGGAAACAAGGCGGCTTAAGTAGCAACTTCCCCCCAAAATTTTGCCTCGAAAATACCCCGGGTTGAACTTAACCTTAGGCTTCGCTGTATCCTGAATTGCTGTACATACATAAAATGCGATATAATTCCCCGTATAACCCGATCTTACCCCGAATCAAAACTTATGCAAACGGTGAGTACCTCCGTCGTATAATGATGTATACTCTGGACGTGACAGAACCGAACCGCTTGCACGGTGATATTTCTCTACCAGAACGCGCTGATGACGGACGGGGGATACTTCTAAAATTCTCTACTAGAATGCGTTGCCGTCGAACATACAGAGTCTGGAGTGGTGGTGGGAGTGGTGTTAATGACGTCATATTTAATGTCATACACTTTCCACTTTTAAAATGGCATAGTATTAAGAAGAAGCTTTTTTCATAGGAGTTGTAATGAAAGACGACAAAAGGTTAAATACAATTTATTATCACACAATTAACTACAATTCTTCTTTTGTTCTTACTGCTGTTGCTATATGTGGGCAGTTCTCTCACCATTCTGTCTCCTGTTGTCTTTTTTTTAACGATTCTTAAAAGAAACTTTTAAGTTGGTTTCCACACCTCAGTTGATTTTTAAATCATACTGTACAGCTTGTCGGTGCATTGATACTTGTTTTAACATGGTAATCTCCTAGGTAAGTATACTGATCCACGTGATGGATAAAAACACTTTCGAAAAAGATTCTATTCTTTCTCTACATACAACGCAGCGCGTATAACACACGGCGCACGAAGCGCAAGCTATTGCATGTTTGCACGGGTAGAAAACAACTTGCACTTCGTCCGATAAACAGATTTTACACTCGGTCGTAGGCAGAGTTAGATTTTTTGGTACCACATTGCAATCGTATTTGCCAGTCGTATTCACAAGGTCTTTTCCTTTTGCTAACAGTAGGAACTCACACTTGTGGAACCATCTCGAGTGTTCAGTCCAAGGATCGTCGTGGTATTCCCAATATTTTAAACCGCCTCCGCAAGAGAAACATATCGTTTTATCTCCAACGCCGGTGTAAAAGAATCCAGACTCGCTAAACTGTTGAGACTTTACTTTTAAATGTTCTTATATGAAGCCAATCTAGCTTAATTACTTATGTATATTTTAAAAGATATATTATTTACCCTTAAAGAAGTATCATCGGGTAGGCTATGATGGGTTTTAAATTATTTTAAAAATGTACTTCTCCACTGATAACACAATTCGAATAGGTTTTTCTTTCAAGTTTTACAGATGTCAGATCGGTACTACATGCATCGACTTTTACTGCTGTACTATACATTAAATATTTAGTCGATGATCCCTGTTTGCACATATCGATAACTACTGTAACAAATTATTTTCCTAAGTTATCCATTGCCAGTGAGTTGTTTACTATACTTTGAACTTGACATTTCGTTGAGTTGTGTAGTATCGCTTAAAGCACTTAACACTAACTTATACGAATGAGATTTGTTATCCTAGTGGACGGTGTGGAATCCTTTGGGCTTCGTTAACCTAAGCGGTGGGGGTGACTAAATTAAGAACCAACTTTTGCCGTGACTTCATCTCGCCCCAACCCCGATTGTCCCGTTCTTAGCCTAACCAACCAGAGTACGTGGTGGTGAGGGGTCTAAGTTGTATTAATCTAAACGGTTACCTAAGAAACAGCTAATTTGGGATCTTTTGGGGGCCTAAGTTGTAGTCCGGACCTGTCCGATCCTAGCCGAACGAATACAACAAAAATATACCACAGAGCCAAAAATAAACTTACCTAACCTAACCTAACCTAACCTAACTTATCGTTACCTAAATTAATCTAACCTAACTACCTGAGAACATAACCTAACCTGAGAACCTAACTTATCCTTACCTAAATAAACCTAACCTAACCTAACCTAACGACCACGACGAAGACGCTGCGAGAACGTAACGGAGACGCTACGAGACCGCGACAAGAAGGGAAGAGATACCATTCAATTCAGCAACGCATCTCAGATGTGGTCCCATAAGAGCCCAACACAGCCTAGCCTTATGTTAAGATTGCCACATAATCGCCGACGTTGACGAGACCTATGCCTATGTTCTTAACTAACATAAAATATACTAATTCCATATGATACAACAACAAAAAACCTAGAATACTATTAGCTAGTTGTTAAGTAATCTACCCTAAATAGGGTACATTAAGTAATAGCAAAGGACTAAATCGTCAACTAACCAAAGAAGAAATTTAAAACTATGTGGTCGGTTGCTATGAAAAAAGGATTATTAGAATGAAAACAATTCATAAGTTAAATATATTTTATTTTTGTACATTATATTTAAACTGACACAAGACTATTCAGGACAATACACAATAACACGAACAATTACGCTAGTTAAATACGAGTTAGAAATGTTCAGATACGGACGATTAACACTAGATAGTGCATGTGGCACGGCTGAAAAAATATAATAAGAACACCTCAAACTAAAAAATCATTAAAAAATGTATAATATAGTTACAAATTGATAAGTGATAGCTAATGACATAGAATAAGGGTAACGTATAAGGTAAAAAAAATATATGTTTTAAAAATGGTGTGTCTTGTTTTAAATCTTAATTTTGTGAAAAATAAATATTTACTTCTGCATTCTTAGGTTAACACCCAAAATATCACCAAATGCTTGGGTTAAACCAAAAAATTTTTAATCTGTTTTAATGCTAGACAGCAGTTGAATAGCCTTGTTAGACAAATACTATCGAGTAAAAAGAAACGCAACATAAAGTAATTATTGATAATTTAATTGAAAAGCTAAAATAGTTGTCCAGATTTATTTAAGCTACTATTTGACAATTGAAAATAATACCGATTTCAGAAAATTTCCGTTTTGTATAAATTGTAGGGTTAGACCTTGGTTTCTAGCTTAATATTTGTTAGGTTAGATAACAACCTAAGCCTAAGTGCCGATGTCGACGTCATTTTAACATTAGTGCAAGCACCATCGAATACAGCAGCAACGATGCTGTATATAGAAGTAAAATGTTACAAACGCGCGCGCGCACCCCCCCCACACACACACAACTATATTATGATAATGTATTCTATTTAGGTTAGATTAGAAAACAACCAACCATGGTCTGCTAGGCTAATTGTTTTTGCAACCCATAGAAGTCGGATATTTTATGTTA
This sequence comes from Philaenus spumarius, assembly GCA_018207615.1. Lineage (NCBI taxonomy): Eukaryota > Metazoa > Arthropoda > Insecta > Hemiptera > Aphrophoridae > Philaenus > Philaenus spumarius. Next base: position 162,487 of record JAGFPH010002271.1, on the reverse strand, counting down.
GTTAATCATATTTCTCGTCGACGGTTAGTGTCGTCATCTTAGCATAAGTCTAGGATGCGTTATGCTCTTATGGGACTACATCTGAGATATGTTGCTGAATTGAACTTTCTCTCTTCCGTTCTCATCGCGTCCTCGTAGGGTTGTCATCGTCTTTGTCGTCGTTGTCGTCTTTGTCGTCGTTTCGTCGTCATTGTCGTCATTGTCACCGATGTCATCATTGTCGTCGTTGTCTTTGTCGTCATTGTAGTTTTTGTCGTCGTTTTCGTCATTATTGTCATTGTCGTGGTAGTTGTCAAAAGAGGGTTTGACTAATAAGTAATGTCCGCTAATTAGGTTAATTAACGTTATGTATCTCCAAGGTATTATTTGTTGTAGTTTAGGTTTGGTTCGTTAATAGCCTAGACTCCTATGTTAGCCTAGGTATTTTTCCTGAGCTATAAAGTCGAAATCTGGGGTGGACGTAGCTGCCGCTTTGAAACCGATATTTGACAATCATAAGAAGAAACATTTCCAGACCGATCAGGGTTTGGATTTTTCAACGCATACGTGCAAAAGTTAATTCAAAAACACAAAATAAACCATTACGCGACTTATCCCGACAAAAAATCGAATGTGACGTAAATTTACGGCCTGCGGCAGTTACGAGTTGATCGATCTATTACCGAATATAATAAAGTCGTACAATAATACCGTGCACAGTGCTATAGGTATGAAACCTGCTAAAGTTTTGAAAAAGAACAAAAACATGCTTTTGGCCAAATTGGCTGCTAAACCTCCAAGAAAAAAAGCGAGCATAAATTTAAATTAGACGATAAATTTAGAGTTCCAAGCATAAAAGGACATTCGCTAAAGGCTATCTACCCAGCTGGACAGATGAAGTGTTTACCATGTACGCTATGGTGCTTACGAAACCGCCCACATATGTTTTGCAAGATGGTAAAGGTGAAATTTTAAAAGGCAAATTTTACGAGAAGAGTTGCGTAAGTCGACCGTGGGCGATGTTTATCTCGTGGAAAAAGTACTGCGTACGAAAGGTAAAAAGTGCTAGTGAAATGTCAGGAACTCGACAAAACGCACAACTCGTGAATAGATAAGAACAAACTAGTTGCGTGAGACAGGGTACCGTAGTGGTACTTTGCAGACCGAACAGGCCGATGGTCATAGAGTCGGAGCTCAAAGCCGATCGTTAAAAGAAAAAAATTTAAATACGCTAACGAACGTGGTCTATTGACCACCAATAAAGACAATGCAATAGTTGCGTCGGTGAGTGAAGCGAGCAGGGGGTGTAGTTCTCTAGTAAGTACAGATAAAAGACATTCGACACGGATGTCGACTTATAGTAATAAAAGTGTAAAGAGTCAAAACCAACGGCTATTCCACAGTCTAAATAAGACATTTTCTACCTTAATATTTACCGTTCGACTTGACAATACTAGTCAGTTGTTTTAAAATGTTGCAATGCTTACAATGCTGTCTGTTAATTTGTTTAAAATCTCTTAGAATTATTGTTATGGGCTCTGTGGATATACGAACGTTTATGTATGCAGTATGAGTTAAAGTTGACTACACGCTTATTAAAAACTACGCGACTGAACGTTTTGGCCCTGTTTAAGTAAATATATCCAGAACGAGAAAATAACTGCATATTCATGTACAAAATCAATTAATGTTAGGCTACTTGGAACGCTCAACTGAGGTTCGAAAATGTAGGTAAAAAGATCTTTCGTAAATTGATAATTATCTCCCTCTACCTCCTGAACTATATACCACTTGGGAGCGGCGAGACAGTGGCTAGTGCGGTCGTCTTCTTGCTTTGTTGAATCCTGTTACGAAAAAATGGAATGAGTCAATATATTCGTTATTCAAACCCAACAATTTTGAAACATTTAAGTTGCACTTGTAAACACAGTTAGGTAATATCACAGTAATATAAATTATAGCCCATGTGATATATAAAAGTGGGATTATTTGGGGAAATAAAAAAAGACTGTATAATAAAATCATGAAATCGCATTCGTATATAACATTATGTTTACATGGTTTCGACGGTAACGCTTTCTAGTAGAGAGTCTTAGAAAGATTAAACCGCCCGACGGTAGCGTGTTCTGGTAGAGAATCAGCGAATTCATTATACAGTACTTGGATGCAATTTTGCCGACTTGGCATTCCTACACGTGTTAGCATAACGTTTTGCTGATTCGTGACGGATGGCTGTGACTAGATGGCGGAAAAAAGATGGCGTATACGATGGCGGCTCCCCTTCCCACCCGAAATGAAATTTGTGTAAAGATTTACATTACGTTTGCTAACTACTGGAATGTCTAGTCAGCACCTAGCTGGCGTGTCGATTTTAAAACAATGTACAGAAATGTTAGTCAGTTAAAGTTCAGATTGCTGTTTCCCGTCTTTGTTGTGCCTTTAAGTATAAAATATATTTTACTTAAGCGACGTGTTTTAGTTGAGTTAATTTTAGGAGATTTAGGCTATCCAGTAAATGAGTTAGAAGTATTAAACTACAAAATTCGAGGAAAAGTTTTAAGTATAATCGTGCTAATAAATAATGTAAAATATAAAATCAGTATCGGAAGTTTTGATGTAAGAGTGAAGTGGGAAATTGTAATGAAGTTTACATATCGTCGGGAAAACTAATGGAAATTATATATTGCAACAAATTATGATGGAGGTACAGAAAGAGTAAGAGCTTTAAGTTCCGTTCGTCACAGGCATTTAATAAGAAGACATGGGGACGAACAAGTAAGGACCTACGACAGCGATGATGATGGCTACGCATTTGGAGGACTAGGGGGATGGTACGGACGGAGCGATGACGAAGATGCAGAAGAAGAAGAATATGATGCTGAAAGACTATTGGAAATTATGTAAATTCTGTATTTATTCATTAAGTTATGTTATATGTAGTGACTTCGTTAAATATAGATTAGTAATTTTAAATAAATGTTAGTAATTATTTCTTAAATTGTTTAACCCTGCAACTGTCAGACTACTCAATTTGAGTGGTCGTGGGGGCGTGGCACGGGAAAACGATCAATTTTGACAACTGTACTTGTAATGAATATTTCACCCACTAAAATCTATCAAATCCCAATAAATCAAAAACCGTTGGAAAGGAAATGATCTAAACTTTAATTTTT
>JAGFPH010002271.1:103411-159235 GCA_018207615.1 Philaenus spumarius | reverse complement strand
ATTTGTTTATTTATTATTTTTAATTAATACAGCTATGTTTATAATTACATTTATTGAATATGTTTAAAAAAACCTCAAGTCATTACATTTGTTTATGCCTACAAATTTGTTTGAAGGCTACAGATTCCCAACAAGTTATATAATAATTATTATATACAAGTAATACGCAAGTAATTTAAATAACCTGAAATTGGTGTAGAGCTGCTTTAAACATCATGTTATGACGGTTAAGTATAACCAGGACAATCGCTATTTCGGATCAGGTCATAAGACTTCTTCAAACAAATATTCAAATACCTAATTGTTTAATTTTATAATAACTGTTTTTTAGGCTACGCCTACCTTATTTTTGGACCAAGGTGAAATCTCTTACTCTCCTGATGTCGAAATTGTCAACACCACAACACAGCACAAACAACAACACAAAAACACATAACAAAGGGGAGTTACCGATTCAAAACGGTCGTCAAAGTCACAAAAAACACAAATCACAAGAAGAACATGAAATTGCGCAAAATTGTCTTACGTTTTGCAAAGACTGATAAACACTACACTTCTTCTGAAACCGATATATTACGTGCCTTTAGGTGGACGAAGGCCTGCTAGACGCTTACTACGCCGTAATGTCACTGACAAACCTCGTGTCTTAACAGTTGTGCTAACATTGTGGGGCTGACCAGCTGGGGGAGTGGGGATAATCAACCTGCCGTTCTGAATGTTCCCTCTATTTCATTAAAGGGATATAAACATGGGGAAATGAGACACTGGTTGTGAAAAGCAATTAGTATCAATCGGCATACATGCTGTTTCGATTAAATTTACTTTTCTCCAGTCGGCAAAAACTATTGAACTACAGTAGGGACGAGCAAAAAGTGATTTTCTTCGCCACCAGTTGCCCTGAAAGCGACGCCAACAGGTCACCGGTGGCGCAGCTGATTGTGAGCCGCTTGGTGACCTAGTGTAATAAAGGGCTTATACAGGGTGAATCAGACCAATCGTGCGCAGTGTATAGCGACTGAACCAAATGAGCTACAGCCTTCATTTGAAATGCCTTTAAATGCTTTACAAGGAAAAACTAAATAAGATAAGGGAGTTTTGGTATTATAGTAAAAGTATTATTCATTACACTATACATATTTCTACAGATGCACATATTGTACGAATAGAGAACGAAACTCTTTTTTTGCGTTAGAAATGAACAAAATACAGCAACAAGTATTATTTTCATTTTACATATATTACCTTAAGATGAAATGCGTTTTTACTGCTATTACTCTGTCATATTTCTATTTGTTTAGAAAACATGATTGTAAGTATTAATTCATTAACAGATTTTTATTGTTATTAATGATGGTTATACTGGTATTAATTTAAGTTAAAAAATATTTAGATTTAAAAGTATAGAGAGTAATTTTATTTTACCATTTATTTGTATACAAGCACTAATATGTATTGAAAGTTAAAGTACTTTATTATAGAAAAAGATACTCTTAATTTTTAGTTTGTCTAAAATATGTTTTATGTGAACTGCAATTTTATGGAAAACTGTTCATTTCTACTCCTAATAATTGTAGATATTCTACATGTATAACGGAGCAATTTTGTATATAATGATCTCAAACACTCAAATAATGTTAAATAACATTTATAATAAATTGAATTCAAGGCACACACGAATAAACAGATCTACTTTCTTCTTAAACCAAAAGTTGTTTTACAGTTGGTTTACTTAAGTTTATTTTTCAACTTTAAAAGTATCCCATCTTTTAAAAAGCTTTTAGTAAACCTCTGTTAAACGTTTTATTTTAAAAGCTTATATAAAACTAAAGTAAGGGATTATATAAATCTTAAAACTTTACCAATCACGGGTATTAAATGGAAGGATTTTTCATAAAATTCAAAATATTATTCTACGACTTAAATAATATTCAACAAGTTTAATTCTTGTTTCTAAAAATAATAAACATTTACTATAAGTTTTCCTTTTTCTTAGGTGTAAACATGCAGTACAGTTTGAGATCATATCTTTGTTAGTATTCGTTAACAATGTCTTGTTAAAAGACGAAATTTATGGTAACAAGTACCGTAACTTTAGCACATCATGCAAATAAAATATAATTAATCTATAAATATGTAAAAACTATTTTCGATTTTTTTAAATGTTGAATAATAAGGAGTATACTATAGATGTATAAAGAACATTTAATTGTCCTTCGTTGTCTGAAGTGCTCTTAATATTTAACACTAAATAAACGTTTATACTCATTAATGTGTAACGTTATAATAGAATCTTGTACAAAGTATATAACGTTAATTTCTCATATCATAATTATTTTGGAAGTGTTCATCTTCGTAACAGGAAACCAGTTAAGTTAATGCTAATAAATGAATACCATAGAATATCCTGGAATGTGTTTTCATTTTGAAGTTTATTCCCTTTATAGTTCAAAATAAGAAGAGCTATGGAAAATAGGCTTATGATTTCTTGAAATTAAAAATAAACATATTATTAATAATTTAATTAAATATTCTTAGTTTATAAACTGTAAAATATTGTATTGCCTTTAGTTAGAAAATATAATCCGCTCTAACAAGAAAGAAATTCACTTCGATATACTGATACTTACACTTTGTAAATATTATAAGTCAACTCTAATATCTACGTAAATAAATTAGGTTTTATGTTTTTGTTTACGTTATCTTATGGTAAATGTGTGGACAGACTGTCTGCATCCTAAGTCACCAGGCAAGCATACAACTTAGTATAAAAAAATAAAAAACAATTTTAAAGGTTACATTATCAAATATTCTGTTATTCGTCTGTAACAAGTACATGACCTTAACGTAACCTCTTACTGCACTATTTGTGCAAACAAATATATTCCATTCGTTTCCTACACTAAAAGAACATTTTTTTAATATGATTGCTGATGTCAAAGTCTCAGATCTGATAATGGGTAACAGGCCACCTTTTATAAAACTAATGAAAAACAAAAACAAATTATTTGTTAATTCTACAAAATTGATTTAGTCTTGCAGAACATGGTTTCGCCAGCGACGGTATTTACAAGGCAGCTTATGACAGGCTATGGAAAATATAGAAAACAGTCATATACATATTACAAAAGAGAACAATTACTTGGCTAACAAACAAAAGTATAGCGAAAGGTTTTGTTGGATCACCTATTTATATATTGACATGGAGAATCTTAAAATTAACATATACAAAAAAGTAGGAAATTAAATTGAAAATGTTGTCCTAAATTAAGGTAGAATAAAGGACTATTCATGCCAAACTCACCCTTGCTTAAACCATTGTCTTCACTATGACCATAGGCCTCCCACCAAACCCTTTCCTTTTATTTTTGTTTGTTAGCCAAGTAATTGTTCTGTTTTGAAATATGTATATGACTGTTTTCTATATTTTCGATAGTCTGAGATAAGATTAATTGTAAATGGTTTCGCAGGGGAAACCATTTTCGGCAAGACTCAATACATTTTGTATAATTAACTAAATATTGCGTGGATATTTTTTCATTAAAATGGAGTTCTAAAACGTACCTTCGGCCATTGGTATAAATCGTATACCTTACAAGACTCTCTCATATTTATATTTTCCAGTATAGTAATTATTTAGTACAATGGATATTTTTAATTATAATATTACCATTTATTTACACTTAGGCCTACGCATACATTTATATCATATATTAATACAATGAGTTTACTTCATGTCTCTTTGCTATCAATGATGCTACCTGAATAATGCTTTTTTAAGTGTTCACTTGAATTACAACTAAGGCTATAAGTCTTTTATAAAATACTGTGACCTTTTTACTTACAATAACTGCCTACAAACACTATTTACTTTTATTTATTTCTAAATGTAATATTTATTATTAGACATTTATTACAGTAATATTTGAAATTTGAACAATTTTCCAAATATATTGTCGTTCAAATTTCTTAATAAATTCAAAATGTATTACTTAAATTAGGAGACAGTAATGTTCAGAAAAGTAACTTGGCAATGTGTGTTTAAAACTACAAATTGTTATCGAAATTCAAATTAAAGGCTTATATGAGAAGATGTGACAGCACATGCTAGTATATAATTAATTCATAAATGATTTTAAAACTATCATATTTATTTATATCATGGAATAAGTTTGTATAAGTAAATTTATATTGTTGTTCATTGAGAGTGAGTATTTTGTAAGTTTAATTTTTTAAGAAAAAAATATGGGTCTGATCAATAAATCCAGTTTCGTTAGAGAGTAAAGTTAGAATGACTTTGTAAGGACCTCGATCGTTTCACTGTAGTTTCTTATTGAATAAATTATAAGTGTGATACTCCAGATGAACTGAATAATGGTAAATCAATGCTGGAAATGTTTTTGCTGCTATAATGTATACGACAAATTAAATTAATCTTCAGAGAAATGGCAGTGAATTTGTCAAATGGTCTATGTTGTCAAAACTTTATTGCCTTTTTGTATATAGGCTAATTAGAGGAAATGCAGGTAGAGTTTTTAGGGTCTAAACTAGGATGAAATTATAACAGAATTTTTTAATAAATAGCTTATTTTCTATATCAAATATACATTTGAATGTTTTTGAAAATCAAAATGTGATAATGGTTTCAGTTAACAGGCAAACCTACTAGATCAGGAATGGAGTTTTAACCAATGATGTTTATGATAAGTTTGAAATTTTACGTTTTCAAAAAAAGTAAACGTGTACCTCTAGGCTGAGTATGAAACTTAAAAAACTTAGTTCAATCAAAAGTTAATATTCAGAAGTAACGGATTTAATTAATGGTTTAAACGTGTTGGTTTAACCAACACCTTGCTGAAACTGCAATCTAGATTAGACCAAAATTTTTAATTATTGTATAATCTGTCGATTTCGATCAAACTTATATATAAACGGGCTATAAACCTTTCAAGTCGTATAATTTAAATAAGTTAAATAAGATTAAATAAGTATAATTTTAAACCGGAGATTTACGTTTTTATGACACAGTCTAGTCAACCATACATGAGATTTTTTTTTTTAAAATAAATAGCAAACTTTAAAATTGTCTTTAGTTAGACAGGATATAGTTTTGTATAAATAATTATAGTAATGAGTTTAAAATAGTTTCAGGATTTAATACAAACGATGGTACATTATAAAATGTCAAATTATTTTCATTTTCTGTGCTTTTCATGACTACCACTTTTATAGTACAATTTGTATCCTTTGATGTCATTCAAAACACATTTCACTTAGAAAATACATATTAATACAGATACTGAGACACTTAGTAACACTGAGACAGGTTTTTAATATTTTCTAAATCATAATTGTTGATTGAATAATAGCTGGGAATACTAAAAAATAACAAAAATGGATTTAACTATTTTGTTTATTTCTTAGGCCATATGGCCTATAATATGGCCATAATCTTGTTATCAAATCAATGGTGAATTGTTTAAAACTAAGTTGATTAAAACTATTTTATACTATTGACACTAGAGACATAAACACTGAAGTAAATGTTTTGATAAGTTTAGTAAATATAATGTGTAGTAAATAATGTTTAATAAATAAATGTAAGATAAAGCACTTCTTCTGTTCGGATTGAGGAGTATTACTGCTTGTTAGGCAAATTAATATCGTTTCATAATGTCACACAACATCTACATTCAAATTGGCTTTAATAGGGTATTTACTAAATACAAGTACGCACTTTACTTTAAATCGATATAACAGTTTGAAAATCTTGGAAAGAAGTTAATAGATTGTAAAGTTCCTTCTTTTATGGAGGGTGAATGCATTAGGTACACTCAGGAGATTCCGGATCATTCGATTTACCAACTAAACCTGAAATCTTTGATCCAGACTTAAACCCTCTGGAACCGAATTTCCGCATTACTTCGGCATGGAGCAACTTTTCGCCATTTTAAGGCTTCGCCTAGTATGTTATTCTACGTTTCAATTCAACCTGTTCAATATATTACCTCTGTTAAAAATTATTTATTTATTTTAGCTTTGCCACATTAATTAGGGTTGACTGTCTTTTTTTATGTCGCTGATTGTACAATCCTCTATAACCCTCAACTTCTCAATATGTTTGGCAAATGATTCAGACCCCAAAGTGATGTCTCAGGAACAGTCTCAGTAAGCCTTTTCTTCTGAATGCAGTAGTGTTTCCCACGTTCGCCACTACTATTCCTGTTCTGGCGGCCATATCTGCCTCTCGTGTCGGTCGAAGGCTTTCCCTACTCCATTGACTTCACATTGAAATCTCCGGCCATCACTATATTTCTACCTGTCTATATGATGTTATTCCAAGTTTCCTCGCAAGCCTTTTATACTTATGTTGGGATTACAGTAGCAGCTTGTATATGTAGTCATTATACATTTCATCCACACGTATCCAAATACAGAGCCATTGTTGGCAACGTAGATTATGCTCGGATATGGAATCCAGATGGCTTCAGTGTCAGTGGTTTAATCAAACAATCTCAGTATGATTCTATCCCACTGGTATGATCGTTGATTATCATAAATCAATTCACTCATGCTTCCTTAGTTGCTCAAGTACTACATCTGCTGTTTTGCTGGTTTGGAGGTTTCTCTAAAGAACCTTTACATTTGTGGTTTCTTATTCGCTATTTCGAGGGGATGTTTGAAGATCATAAAATCGGGTCAGGAACATGACGTATGTCCCAAATGTATGTACCGAATTTATTTCTAAACGTACTACACATTTGTCAAAATAATCGTAAAAGCAGTAATCAGATCCATAATAAATAAACTGACTGTTCTATGTGCATACAGTTGCTCCCTACATGTTAAGACAATATGTGTTGAGTTTTATGAAAGTTAACTTTATTTTACTTCACATAAAATTATATGACCTTTATAGAAAATGGGTCATATTTGTTCTTAAAACGAGATGTGATATGAAAACTTAATTCTAATATGAACTGAGTACGAAGCCTTATTATGTAACAGATGTATGCAGATACATACATCAGTTTATTTTATACTTTAAAGCAAATTAAGTAAAATATCCTATAATTTAAATATTAATTTTTATAAAAGAAAATGTCTTTTTCTTAATCGTATTTGTTTTTAGTTTTGAATTTTTGGTATAAAAACAAGCAGAAAGAGTGTTTTAATAAAACATATATTGTTCTCCATATTTTAACGAATGTTTTCGGCTTCCTTAAGTCTAAAACAATATCTGATTTTGTGTATACTGTATACTTAAAAAATTCAAAGGGATTTGATAAATCACCTAGTTTAGCCTACACAACCCTATTTGTGACAAACTACACTTATATCACTCTGGCTGCTCTTAAAATTTACTAAAAATACTGCATTTAATATTTATTTCTAATGAATTCAATAAAATATATACATCGCTTTTATAGAGATGAAATATCATTGGTAACAAGATAATGAATATTTATTAATAGTAAAACATAAACAAAAAACTGTACATTTAAGGACGTGTTTATTACATTTTGTGAATTCAGAGTGAAAATAAAAAAACAAATACAGTAAGAGAATTCATAATATTATTTAAAATAGTTTACAATGTATTATTAGTTTCGATGTTATGTAAGATTTTAGTTCACAGAAATAGTATTACGTTATTTTAAATAATTACAGAATCTGTTATTATGTATCGTCACTTAGGAACATTTTTAATTAAAATTCACTGTATATTTGGTAACAATTATATGAACCAGTAATGATAATTGTTTTTAATATTCTCAAATTTTTTTATATACAATTTACACCAATGTCCAATGTTTTTATACAGTTGATTTGACTATAGTGAAGTAGGTATTTGTTTAATTGTTCTGAATACTTTATAATACTCACTTACTTGGTTATCTGAATAAATGAAATTAATACTTAGGTAATCGTTATACCTTGATAGGCAGATTGTTTATGAAGTTATTGATGGTATAAATTTGTATTAATGCCTGAGTAAAAACATTGTAAGGTGAGATTGAAAAGTAATTTTATAAGCTTCTGGTTGCAATAACTGTTATCACTTAATGATCTTCAATAATATTAGTTCTTTTTAATCCCAAAGTAGTTGGATATTTTTTCTGAATTCCGTTAGCCAGATTAAAATGAGTTTTCAGTCTACAACATCTTATTTGCAAAATTTTCTTAATGTAAATAATTTCTTACACAGACTTTAGATTATTTAATTTAGCATTTGAAATTTAATACAAAATTGGTGTTTTTGTAAGAAAAATACAATGATTAATAGTATTGGTATTTGGTATTAATACCAAACACCGAATACAATCACTGTATGAAACATTTTATACAAACATTACAATATAAAAAACGCTTACAATACAAAGTAAAACAAATATACCTCAATATATAATACTATAACAAAGTGTACAATATTTGAATGATGCGTTTTTCCAGGCATGGGATGTATAGTTTTGGTAATATCAACAAATACAAAGTGTAACAAGATCAAAATAACATTTTTATGAAAGTAAATTGAAAGAAACAAGATTCACGAAAAAAGAACACAAAATAATTAACTTTTTAAAGTGTTTCTTACCGCCAGCAATCCTTTTTTTGAAGTTTTTCCTTCAATACATATATTTCACGACACGTGTTTCGGAACTTAGTTCTTCCATCGTCGGGTGGTCAAAACACATTTAAAAACGTTTAACATAATTTATAAAACAACACATATAACACAAACGACACACGTGCATAAATAATGTTCAAACATTTTATTAGGTTGACACTGTACAGTGTACTAGTGTTTTATCAGCTGATGTCTACTTCCTATTAAGCTGGCTTATTAACTCGAAAGTGGGGGTTGCATCAAACTGTTTTTTGTCATTTAGCAATTTGTCCGGGTGCTCTTGTTCATTTTTGCATATGTGATATTCTTCTACGCGGTTCATTTAATTCCCTTTTTCACGTTTTTGTAATATTTCCATGTTGTGTTCTATATTTTTATAAGCATGATCATAGTTCACAAGGTGTTCAGCGAATTTTGATTTGTCCGGGTGTTTCAGTGCCTGGATATGTTCTTTATACCGTTTTTTGAAAGGCCGTACTGTCTGTCCCACGTAGAATTTGTCACAAGAACTGCAGTTTAACCTGTATATACCGGTATTCATGAAATTGTCTTGGTTTGATGTTTTGTTGCTCTTTAGTGTATGTTTTAGGTTTGAGTTGGTTTTGTAGGCTATTTTGTAGCCTTGTTGTCTGAAAACGTTAGCAATGGTATTGTTAAATTTAGGATTGTGCTGTAATACTACGAATTTATTCTCTTGTTTTTTATTTGGTTTGGTACTATTTATTTTTTGTATAATTTTTCTATGAATTGTATCTACTATTTTTGGGTTGTATCCATTTTTTTGGGGCAATGTGTTTTATTAAGTTTAGTTATTCTTTGTAATCGGCTTCATCCATTGGAACCGATATCAGTCTATTGATCATGTGGTTGTATGCTGCCATTTTATGTGTTGTTGGGTGATTGGATGTCTCGTGAATGGTTTGGTCTGTATTTGTGGGTTTCCTGAAGATTTTGAACTAGTGTTGTACTTCTTGTTTTGAAATTGTTAGGTCCAGATAGTTTATTGAATTGTTCTTTTCTGTTTCCTGTGTGAAGTTCAGGTTAAGGTGTATATTGTTCATGAAATTGCTCAATTCTTGTATTTGCCTATTACTGCCCTTAAACAACATGATTATGTCATCAGTCATTCGCTCACTAAAATACGCTAAAGTAACAGGGCCTTAAAAAAACTTTCCTGATTTTATAAAGCACTTTGGTGAAATGGCAAAGCAGTGCCTCCTCAAGATCATCAAATTTACGTAGGTGAAATGGGTTCCCCACAAATGGAAAAGAGGTGAAATTATCTCCATCCGCAAAAATAAGGCGAATCCCGCTACAACCTCGCGAGTATTACCGGCCGATATCGCTGAATAGTGTCTGTTCAAAAGTGGTTGAAATGATGATTGAGCAAAAATTGAGAAGCTTTTTGGCGAAGAAAGGAGCAATAAGCGAAGCACAAGCAGGATTCCGCCAAAACCGTTCTACAGTTAACCAACCGGTGAAATTCACTCAAGCTGAATAGGATGGTTTCCATAGAAGACCGTCAATCCTAGCTGTACTAATTGATTTTATAGCTGCATATGAAGCAATTTTAATTATCAAAACTTGAAAAAATGGGAGTGGTAAACAATGAGATGAAGTGGATTCAAAATTTCTTAACTTAGCGCCTGTGCCTAATAAGGACGAAATTCCTGAATGCTGTCTCCAACCTCAAAACGCAAAAACATGGTTTACCTCAGGGAGCTGTGCTTAGCTGCCTCCTTTTTATTATAAAGATCAATCACCTCAATACCGCCATAAAAAAAACGACTTGGCATGTCGTACTTGCTAAATGCCGATGATGCCATTGTACGGAATACCACAAGTGAGACTACCTACCTTGAGGAGGCCATGAACCTTTCACTGGAATACATAGGGTTGTGGACCGACTGCAATAAAATTACAAATAATCCTGAGAAACTCGTGTTTCAGCTATACAATCTCTCCACCAAGCAACCCACTATTGAAGTCAAATACAAACAGAATAACGTACCTGAATCTAAATTATCAAAATACCAAAGTATTAATCTGGACACCAAACTCTCATGGAAAAAACATATACAAGAGGTTGCTGAGCCTGCAAGCAAACGGACTAACCTGCTAAAACGATTACTTGGTACAAAAAGTACATCCTCGAAGGACGTTTTTACTACTAAGAAATAAGACAGACCTGCCATTTAACGTACTTCAGAAGCTACGTCACTAGCCAGCAAACCGAATCTAAATTAGCTAGATGCAATCCAGAACAATGCTCTTAGAATCTTTACCGGCGCAGCCTTCTCAACGGCCATTTCCCCAATGGACATTCAAACTGGCATAGAACCATTACGAATAATGTGCGGCAAACTAGCTTTTAAGTTTTGGGAAAGCTCATGAATGGTGGATCACCGACACTGGAATAGCTATAGATAGAAAGGCTGCACAGAGACTGAAAATCCAGCTAAGCCCATTACAACATGCTGAAGATCTAAAAACAAAGTATAACATCTATGAATCAAACCCAACCCCACTCAAAACTTTCAACAGCTTGAATGCTGCCATGAATCTCAAAATATTATCGTTGCTGAACTTTAATACCCTAAAACAGCTTGCGCTCCCAGAAGGACTACAAATTTCTGCCTCGAGACAATACATACTCTGTATCCTGAATCAGACTTTCTGCACGTCTACACCGATTGGTCTAAACTGGTTCCCACTGAAGCTGGCGCTGGGGCTTTCACCAAATTGTTTGAAATCAGAAAGGGCGTCGAGGCAAACGCAAGCAATTTTGACGGAGAAGTAATGGAAGCGCAGAAGCATTTTGAAACACTACACCAAACAAAGAAACGAGGAAGCCAGCAAAGGAAAACAATAGGCATAGCTTAACAGTCGCGGCTCCCTGTCTTCCTCAACTGACAGGGCAATTGCCGTGGATGACTTCCGACTCATGACAGGCAATGATTATCTCCAGGCCCATCTCCATCGCTTAGGCCTTACAGAATCTGATGCGTGTCCGCTCTGTCCCGATGGTATCACAAATATGGACCACATCTCAACCTGCCCCGAGCTGGACAACTAGGTGTCCAGAATTGATCGTTACTGGGAAGCTCGACGCCGAATGGCTCAACAGCCAAGAGTGGGCATTAGCTAAAGTAAAATAAGTACGATAACGAGATATAGCAAAATTAAATATAATGTACATGAATCCGGTAAGTTAAAGAATAATTGAAAAAATACTATACCGAATCTAAACAGGTTCTTCAAACTAAAAATAATATTTTCACAAATATCTGAAACTTTGTAGAATGATCTAAATGTTTTACTGCTGACAAAATATTTCCAACACCAACACCTGGGTTGTTCTCAACCAATGTTGATAAAAACTGCTATGGTAGCAGAATTAAGCATATTATATCGTTAGAATCTGTCAGATATAGTAATCATCGGTTTACCCGATTTACAAATGTAGGCAGACATATGTTGTTGTTTCATATTATTTGATGTAGAATATTGTGATATTATTGAACACAATAGTTTTACTAATCTGGTTCGTTTTACCTACCATTTATGCATTTTATAAAATACAAGAAGATTTTAAAACTATTACCAGTCTAACGAAATTAAATGCATGTGTAGAACATCCAAAGATCCAATTGTTAAACTAGCAGTCAATACTTCTCGCTCTACGGTCTGGATATTATATTTATCTTCTATTGTTTTATTACAGTAATCTACATGTTGTTTTATTGGTACAAAGTATAGTAATCTCAATAAAGTAATAACACAAAATGTTTTAGTTATTATTTTGATTCAACCATATAATTTATTGAAAAAGTCAATAATAGAAGTAATTTATTTGTAAAGTTTTTATATTATAATTGGTTTAAAGTCCATGTTTATTTTTTTCTGACTACTTCAAAGAACCCTTTAATGCATTTTGCTAATAATCGAAAGCTTCTAAAACGAATAATATGTCGACGTAATTTGGTAAACAATTTATTCAGATAATTGGTTTATTAAATATAAATATATTTTATATATTTTTTATTAATAAAAATAGTTATTAGCTAGAATCAAGAAAATAACTTTTAAGTAACGTAGAGTATTGTTATAAACATTTAGTAAGCTTTCAGTAAATTTAATACAACATATATCATCTAATTAGGCAAATGTTTTACAAGTTTAATTTTTAATGATAAAGTCTTGTATGCGTGAATCAAAATGTTTAAATTATTTGTCATTTGAAGTTTTGAATATTTAAATTTAAACAAGTTTTTCTTAAATTAAACAATGTATATAACCAAACCATTAGAACATTTTAACTCCTACATATATTTTCTAATTAACTTGTAACTAGATCAAAAATACTGTTTGAAGTCTAGATTATTGCCATCCGTATATTTAAGTGTATTAATTATTTACATCCATTAACCTGGTTCTCAACAATATACTCTAATCAAATTATTCACGTAAGATGCATTGTTCAATCATTTACCAGATATCCCGATACTCTTACTACGTGAAAAGCCAAATTATTAAGTATTGCAGTTTTATTATTAGTAATCATTGCTCTGCATACGTTTAGTATTGTTATAGTTAACTGTGGGTTTAAACCACTTTCACTTGCCAATAATATTTGTCTTTTAAATTTTTCTTCGTATTAATTTACACCGCAACTGGACTAGAAAAAAAGATTCTTCTATGTTGTAATTGTTATTACATTTTTGTTAGATATGAAAAATATCATTATTTTAAAGTTTTTAATTATTGCATTTATTAACCTACATCAAATGATAGATTCCCCACATTTTAGTCAAACCAGTGTCCATGCAAAGAAATATACTTGTGTCTTTTTATGTTTAATATTATAATTGTAACATTGAACCTAAATATTAATATTTTATAAAATATCAAAACAGAATGATTACTTGACTTTATCGTGTCATCAACAAAAATAAATCCTATATTCAAGAAATATTAGTCAAATCATTGTTATAAATATAATAGTAAGACATTAAAAGAAAATATGGACTATCAGTTTACTATGAGGTAAGGCAATAGGCTACAAGTCATTAAGAATAATCGGTCGAACGTTTTGTTTGTAGATGTTTGACTAAATCAGTCTTTAACTACCTCATGGACTATACATTTTTTTCAGAATGTAATATTGTTTTTTACATTACTAAGTTTGAATAATGGGCTACTAGTAGTTCTGTGAACAGTAGACCTCGCTCGTTGAAATGACAAATGTGGTTTTGAGCTTAGGATAAAAATAGTGTGCCAGTAAGCAGAAGGTTTAGCCAGTGAAACATTATTTTGCAATTCCCGCGATTCCGGGGTTTCTAGTTCTCGTTTTTTTCTTGAGCTTTAACTGCTAAAGATTTTCTTTTGGGGGCATTGTGTTTTATTTAAGTTAATAGGGCGTAAATTAGCTTAAAATATCGCGTTATTGAGGGAAAACATAGAATTAAATATTTAAATACTTAAATAACTAAAACTGAACAATGTATTTTTACAGTTCCATATCATATTCCAATATTAGAAATAAATAAAACAAACGTTAAAGCGTCGTGATAGTGATATCAACCCATGTACCAACACTTCAAGTCAAATACTTTTATGAAATAATAATTTACAAATATACAGTTCAAATCTTTGATTTATTCTCTACACTTGCTTATAATAATATGTCATTTTTGGGCAAAGGATATATATTTTTTAGTATAACTAAATAACTAAACGTCTACTAATCCTTATTTTGGTAATGTCTTAAATTTCTACTGGAGTTTCGGGTATTCATCCATCATAAGGAATAATAAAAACATATACACATACACAAAACACATTTCACTCCATGCGGAGGTCGTAATAATTAATTAAAATAAGCGGAAGGTCCACGCACTATTCCAGCAGCGTGCACGTTGGATTGTTGAGACGCTACTGATACCGGTTTTGTCCTTCAATGTCTTATCTGTATAATATTATATGTTTGTTGAACTTAGTGCCTGAATTAACGTATCGTATAACATATTTGAATTAAATGAGAGTTGATCACTTAGCAACACTGTGGGCTGAAATTTCGTTGCTGAATAATTATATTCAAATTCTTCTGTAGCATTAATAATCGTCCTTTGCTACACACATGCATTACTTCTAGATTGTCATTAAAACTCGTGAATGAATGACAACTGTCCATAAGGTGCTCCGCAAAACTGTATTTTGAGGCAGTTAGTTTTTTTGTAGGTAGTTCTCCTTATAGCTTATGTAAAACGGACGTCCTATGTAAAACCTGGGACAATTGCTACATTTGAGCTTATTTATGCCTGTTTGGAATTGCGGGTCGACTATAAACCTAGCTTGGTGTTGTAGGATAGACTCAAGTTTATTGCTCATTCTGTGTGTGATGAGCATGTTGTTTTACCTCATTATATTTCTTAATGTATAATTTAACATATTTCCGTATTCAATTGACACGTAAAGTTGTTTTTAGTTATTAGCAATAGGTACTATGGAACGTTTGTTTCTATGTTTCCAAATGAGTTTTTCAATAATGGTAGTTTTATATCCATTGACAACGGCAACATGTTTTATTATTTGTAACTCCTGGTTATAGTCCAACAAAGACATAGGGATAGTTCAGAGTCGAATAGCCTTGTACATCAACTTGACACATCTTGACGAAATCTCAATTTTGTTATGTTATAATTTATTAGTTCAACAGCGTAAGCTAAATAAGATTGACAATTGTAAATGAAAGACATTTATGACTGAAGTAGGAATTCTAAATCAATTTCATGAAACTCCGAAACCAATTAATTAGGACCAAATAACAATATTTAAGTAATACAAAATATAATAATCTTCTTATCTTGAATATGCTGAACAAGTTTTACAAACATAATATGTTGTATTCTCATAACAATATTACGGTCATCAACTTCATCGTAAGTAATGGTAATTTATGCTTTAGCGTTAAAGATGTATGTATACGGTGTGACTTTACAATCTCTAAGGGAATATATCATAAAGTTGTCAATTTTATGGCGACGTCCCAGGAAACTTAATATATAATCATATTAATGTATAATGTATTGGATTAATCATTTGTATGATTAATTAAATATATTATGTTATTATAAAATGAAGTATAGCTATCGATAACTGTCTTCCACATGGTTAATTTTATATAAGTATCAAACAATATTATCAGAATTATCTGCAAGATATCTTTAAGTTTCCGATAGTACAATACAACTAGATTACCTCCACACACGTAGTGTTACGAAACGAGGAAAACTTGCTATGTTTATTTCTATTTACTATTATGTATTTAACAAACTGTTTGTTCTTTTAAAATCAATAGTGGAAAACAAGCGTAATTTTTATAATATAAAAAAAAAATAATAATAAAAGAGAAGTTTAAAACCCCACAAATTACCGTGGAATAAGTTTATTGCCTACTTCAAGTAAATTATATACTGCACAATAATACTAGCAGATCAAATTAGATCTTGGGTGAAGGGTAATACAATTTAAATATTTTTCAATGAGGTTATAGAAAAGGTCGCAGCACATTAAATAACATGTTTATTTTAGAAACTTTAATTACTAAATATTCTAAGCCAAAACGTGGGAAGCTGTATGCAGCATTTGTGGAAATGGAAGAAGCTTTTGATAAAGTAAATACTGAAATCATATTTTTAAATCATATTTTTGAAATTTTAACAAATATCTATTCAGAGGTAAATATGTGTGTAAATGGGGAAAAGGGGAGGAAATTACAGAAAGTTTTTCAAGCAAAATAGTAATCAAAGAAGGATCTGTTCTATTACCTATCCTTTTCATTTTGTTTGTAAATGGTGCTATCGCATACTTGCCTGGAGATTGCCTTCTTCCTCCCTCCATATCGGGTCTGGATATCCCTGCTTTGTTATTTGCTGACGATATTACTCTGCTGTCAATTTCTTCTGTGGGTCTCCAAAGGAGCTTAATTTTTTAAATGAATATTACTCAAAATCAGGGTTGACAATCAATACAAAGAAAACAAATATAGTGGTTTTTAATTAAGGAAACAAACAGAGTAATTAAAATTAGGTATATTAATACTAATGGGTAGGGAGTACATCGTTTGTTATTTATAGCAGTGAGATCTGTGTACCAATTCAGTGCGGTGTGGAGTGTGGGGTACCAATAAAATAAAACCGTTATTCATTACTTGGGTTCAACCTCAACCATTCTATCACGTGACGATCCGAACGCAGTGAGTCATGCTTTACCTTTACATTTTACATTGACTCATTTTACTCTACACTACTGTCGGAAAGATTATTTTAGACATTCTTATTTAATCACTTTTGTATGATCAGCTGTAAATACAAAGCTGTAAATCAGCTGCATGATCAGCTGTACGTCGGCGCGATATCGGCAGACGTCTTTCACATTTACTGACTCGACGCCGATACCGACTCGACCAAGTACCGATATTCACATTTCACCTATTTTCTATTTTCTGGACTAGTGAGGTTATCGTATCCATCTTCTAAGTAGGCAAATATCTCTTTCCAGCACTTATCTCTAAGAATTTTATTTTTGTTGTCATCATTGAACTTGTCCCACAAACAGGGCTTTCCACAAGCTCAATAATGTCATGACATCATATTTTAAAAAAAATGATACATATTTATTACTTATCTAACAACGAGGCCAAATTATTATTGATTGATTACCATGGCAACCAGTAAACAAACTGAGACGATATCGTACCAATGAAGAAGGGAGAACTGCAGCTCGCCGACATGGCGGCACTTGCAACGACACTCGGCACCTGAGTGTGAAAGCCACTCATAGGTTGAAGTTAGTTTTCATGCCGACATCGGGTCGGTGCCATGTCGGTAAGTGTGAAATCAGCAATTGCCAGTATGCAAAAAGTATTAGTATTCTAAAATTTCGTTGCTAGAGTTTGCATTTGTTGTATTCCATTAATTACGGAAACATTGTTCATTTAACTTCAAGTTTAAAGTGCATGAGTTATAAAATTAGCAATTTTCTGGTTCATGGCAATAAAATATATAACCTACGTTTTTTATATGTTTTTTTAAATTTTAATAGCAGGCTAACCTTTTTATGTAGGGTACTAATAATTTATATACACACAGAAATGTTTTATAGTCTTGAAAATGCAAGTTAGCTTATTTGGTAAATTATAATTATTGTGTTATCAAAATTACTAATGTACAGTATTTTGACAATTAATGTAGGCCTATGATTTATTTAACTTTTTATTGTATTTTTTCCTGCTTTAATTGATAGCTTCTCAGTCCTGCTCCATTGAATTCCCTCAAACATAGCCAAGTCTTGATCAGCTCTTTACTCGTTTGGTAAGTACATTTTACTGTAAAATAAATACTATCATAATTAAAATATAACATATACATTACTTTTATTGTAAAGACGAAAACACCCATAAAAAATATTCTGAAAATATATATTTCACTGGGTCAAACAAAGGTTTGACTTACTTTGACAAGTTAGGTAAGGTTAGCTTTTGATATGTATTAGCCTATATTAATAGATGTTTCATATAAAAAAAGAATGTATATGTTTTACATATTAAAACATTCAAGTGTTTAAACATACTGATCAACAAAGGACGTTGCATTCTAATTGAACTGTTCAATTTTAGCCTACTTGCATTCATTAAGTATAAATACATAAAATAAAGTTAACCTAAACCAAGTAGTTACAGTATGTTCTAAAGTCAAACCATAGGTGGTCCTACAATTAATTTTGCGGTAATTTAGTTACTTTTATTATGATTATGGGAATACAATTTTTATCATTTATGAATATGTGTCACTTATATTTTCAGATTGTAGGCCTACTATATAAAATAATTTGGCTGTTCCCCGTCTTGAACTTACACTAACAGTAACTTTTACAGGCTACCTCTGGCTACCAAAAGTAATATATTTAACTACCTTAGTAATTGTAACTTAAAATTTACATTCATGATACGCTTTTACTTTTGATTCAGTCTTAATGAACAATAACGGTTAAACTTTAATTATAATTTTTTTGGTAACCTATAACCTATATATATATATATCATTTGACATCCAAACATAGCCTAAGCTAATGTGACTAGGTCAGATTAGTTTTGGATGTGGGCCTACTGTATTATGTTTCTTATTTATAAATGTGCAATTTACACAGGAGTTGGTAAACTGTAATGTTTGGCAAACTAAACATTTATTGCTTTTTTGACTGATATAAAATGATATTGTATCCATATTAACTAATTGGACGGTTTATTTTTACATCTATTAATTAAATAGGAGTAAATACATATATATATCTAACCCATCACAGTATGTTTTTAAGTCATACAATATATAGGGCCTATTAATATTTTAAAATGTAATCAATATTATTCACTTTTGATAGGCAACAAGTTTTTATAAATTACCTCATGACAGTCATTCTATTGTATTTGGTAAGAACAAGTAGTAATTGCCAAAATGAAACTAGACCTACTTTTTGTGCATACGGCTAACCCATGAGTGTTGAAATTTCACTATGTAGGCTACATTAAATTGTTTAGGCGGAACAAACTATGAATATACTGATTCACAAAATTTTGTCATACATTCACATACATGGCGTATTAAATACTAAATGTAAGCTACATAATAGGGACTTGAACATACAGTGCCCAGTACTACCGAGAGGTAAATTCTTTTTCAGATTGTGGTTATTTTTGTTTTATTTTACAAAAAGTTTACTAAGTGCCATTTATAACTTCAACAATATAACAACTACAGCCGGAACATAAACTTACCTCCGTTACTAAATTTGTCCAGTTCTTTAAGTTATAAGTAGGATATATATATATATATGAATCTAAATCATATTTAATCTATTATAATAGTAATGTCAACATTTTAGTGTGTCAGTTTAGTCGTTGTTTGTTATGTTTTATTTCACAAACACTTGATTAATCTTAGGGCCTATTATAGGAAGTAACTTAACTAAATGATATATGTTTAAATATAATTGCATTTTATTAAAAATGAAGTATATAGGCTATGACTAAAACTTATCATTTTAATCATGTTACTTGTAGCCAGTATAACATAATTGCAATAATAGTTGAATTTTTAAACATCTATTTATTTTATAACACGTATTAACCTATGCTTCATGTCAAATGATAACTAAATGTGTCTTTTCCATTGTATTATAATCAATGGTTATATATGTTTAGATATTGTAAAGTGAAGAGGCCACAGGTGAAGATATTTCAGGCCCTACAAAACAGTGGCTGGTTAGGGCTTAGTAGAGGAAGGAACGCCGAAAAATATAAGTTGATAATTAAATATATCTATTATGTCATAAACTGATGTCTGTTAGCATTGAAGAAACAATAGTGTTGTTTCTTCAATGCTGTTAGGGCATATTCAACTTTTGATTTAGATATCTTACGTTAATTTATAAGAAATAAAGAAGAAGAAGTCATTTTGATTTTAGTAGTACTATTCCAAAAGTAAATTTTAATTTAGTTTGTATTGATCAAAATATATATTTAAAACTTAATTACACTTTGCAGAAAATTAATTGAAGTTATTACAAAGTGCTGGCAACTACCTGCTTGCTTTGCAGAAGTAAAATTGTGCAGACTGTAGAGCTGATCTCATTGTGTTTCAGTTTTGTGTTTTCTTGTTGTTCGTTGTATGTTTTTTAGTTTTGATAAACTTAGAATAAGAATCATTGTATGATACTGAAAGCTACAAAAGTTATATGGTTATTGATTGCCTTACTGGAGTGGTTATTTTTTACTATATATTTAACTTATTTTTATACTTACTACAAGTCACAGTATTTTTTCTTTTATTTTCTTATAAGTTAAGCCGTTTCTCGTCTCTTTATCAGGCATTATCAAACCTATATTTTTATTTTATTTCTTGCATTTATTGATGCGTCATTGGTTTTGAGAACATATACACTTCACATTCACAAATAACAGATAATACATAACACATTTGGACATTTGAGTCAATTGAAAAAACTATACGAGCTGTAGTTAACGTGTGAACTGATTGAGTTAAAAACGTACGCGGACACATAACCTAACCTAACCTATAAGAAAATAAAAGAAAAAAGGACTGTGAGCTGTAAGTATAAAAATAAGTTAAATATAGCAAAAGTTATGACTTGCACTAGATCTACTTTTGTTTGAATAGTTCCTTGAAATATTACAACTGGTTTATAAAATAAGCAATAAATCTTCTATAATAATTCAAGAACTTTATAACTAAAGAACATTATCATCTCATACATATAGTTACTAAATTTTAATATAAATAGGCCTCTAGTTCATTGTTATATTCTCAGAAAAGCTGTCTTCGTGTTCATAAGAATTGTCATTCTATCCCAACAACGTTTACTGCACAATAACTTTGACAATGTTTACTCCCCTTTATTTTATAATATGTTTTGATAGAAAATCTACATAAAAATGTGTTACCAGCTGATTTGAAAATCTGAGGTTTAATTTACTTTAATGATATAATTATTTTATTCCAAATACTTTCTACAACCCTTAATTT
Source organism: Philaenus spumarius (assembly GCA_018207615.1). Lineage (NCBI taxonomy): Eukaryota > Metazoa > Arthropoda > Insecta > Hemiptera > Aphrophoridae > Philaenus > Philaenus spumarius. Next base: position 138,007 of record JAGFPH010002271.1, on the reverse strand, counting down.
TGCTTCGTTTCAATATAAAAGCAAACATTATTATTAGTAGTATTTTATTAATTTTAAATAATTTAGTGGTCATTCCTTCTCTACGTTTCACGTTTAGTTGGCATTACGGGTCTTATGGATCAGCTGAGTGCTACTAAACAGCCTAAAAATATCTTACCTACTTGCCGGTAAATCTTTAGCTGCTAAAATTATTTCAAATTAACAGTATCAAAATTGTTTTAATTTCATAATATAATCGATATAAGGTAAATATTTTGTGTATATAAGGGACTTATTATTAATTTGTTAAAAAAATTTTACTTTCTTGTGAAACAACTCATTCTCAAACTGATGGTAATGATTTAGTATTTATTAAATTTACTAATTACTAACATGATACTTGTATGCTATTTAAAGGGCAATCCGCCATTAAAATTTGCTTGGTTAAACAAACTTTCAAGTACACGTTTACCACAATTTATTTTTGTAAAAAATAACAAATATCTCAAAATTCTGATTGTTAATAATGAGCATATGATTCAAAAATAATACCTTACATTTCCTTTGGAAATTCGACAATAACATAACAAGGTCGATGAACTTTACGAACATTTTCATGCTGGACAATAATAAAAAACTTAAAGGACCATTACTTTCAGTTATAGAATAATTAGTATCAGCTGCCCTTTGGTTGTAATTCCTGCTAGTTGAATTGCGAGCGTACAATACCGAACCTTTATTTTAATATCCAATGCGGTTAAGTGCTTGTAGCCTAATTGTTTGTGCTCAGACTACTAGCAGCGGATCGCCTGTAAGAATAACATGGCAGATGTGTTTCTCCATACTGCCAACTAAGCTTGAAACGTGGTATAGGCTACTAAAATTCATATTTTTAAAATTAAATAATATTGAATTATACAGCATTTAACTCAAAATTATATTAATTTCATTGGTTTAAGTTATTGTTCGTGAAACAATGAATATTTTGTTGCAGGAATCCAGGACCATCCTAAGAACAAAGAAGTTTCTCAAGTTGTGATCCTACTGGTTATTAAAATGATCACGGTTTAATTCTTTTTGTATATACATGTTGTTATATATTGACAATAATCAATAGGTTTTGAAATATTCAGAAAAGTATAGTTTTTTATGTTTCCATATCACATTATTATTTAACACTATCATCAAAATCAACATTACAGGGTGATGTAGTATTTGGTTAGTTCCTTGAAGTAAGTCAATGAAATTATTGTACATTTGCTCATATGTATGTTTTTGTCATATCTAAAGGTCCTAATTTACTTTGATTAATAACTTTTGAATCATTGTATTTTATATATACAATTGTTTCTAAGACCAGTACGTCTGTAGAATGTTCTTAGTTCAATTGAGGTATTGAATTTGACCAGAATATGCTAGACATGTTCTATACATAAGTGTAGCTTGTGCCCAGCATGTGTGTAGAATATGTATATAGGGTATATCACATTTAGATTATATGCTATGCATATTTGTAGCATGTGAGAAGAATATGCAAGGTTCATATTGAGTTCATGATTGAACCCAGCATATGCTAAGCATCTTCTATATAAGTGTAGTATATATCCAGTATGTGCATAGCATGTGTTTAGCTCAGATTGAGTTAGTAAACTGTGCCCAGCATATGTGTAGAATGTGCAAAAATCATATTGAGATGTGCCCAAAATATACTAAGCATGTCATATAGAAGTGTAGAACATGCCTAGCATGTTCTAAGAATGTGCGTAGTTCATATTGCAGTTACAAACTGTTCCCAGAATGTCCTGAACATGTTCTGAGCATATTGTAGGAATATTCTCCTCGCATGTGCCAGGCACTTTGTGAGCGTGGACGTTCACTTTTCCTAAGCACGTGCCAGACATACTCTAGAATACTCAAGAATATGCTTGGCACATTCCACATATACTTAAAGAATGTACTGAGCACATGCTCAGCACATAATTGTGCTGTCAGGGTTGTCGTAATTGTAGCCTATTACCCAAAGTCACTGGTGACGCAACACTATTTCGGCAGCACCTGAGCACGAATCCAACATTTCTTAAATAAGAGTGTTGTAAGTGTAGCTTGTCTTCACTGTTTTAGCAGCATTTTTCGTGTTGAAAAAAAATATATGGAAACATCAAATAATCAAATTGTTTTGTTGAAAGATTTAACAAAATTAATAGACAATACATTAAATTCCGAATATTTTATTTGTGAAGTAGAAAAAAGCCGGCAATTTGAGACAACAGGCGTGAGTTACTCTGATAGGAAGGAAAAACTCAATTCTTGGAATATAATTTTGTTGGCCTTCATTCCAGAATTTGAAAATAAAATCTGTGACTGAAAAAAATGTTTTAGGTGAGTTTCGGATAGTTAAACAACGGTAATTTATTTTGTTTAAATATTAATTAAATAGGGCTAATATTTAATAATTATTAAATTATTTAATGATATGATTAATAATGACAATACCACTTCGCACTCGAATTAAACACAAGATTTTTCTACGCTTGCACATGCAGAAAGAAAATAAAAATGTAAAGTTAATTGAGGTTATGTTTACATTATATTGTTTGTTGTGATTATATTAATATTATAACTAGCTTATAAATCATTGATTGGCTTATTGGAGACAGATTTAGTATTTATATAAACAAATATATCAATTTTTATTTTTTATTCATTTCTATTTTGCATGCATAGGCTATATTTTTTCTTTGCGCTATGAATAGCTTAATAAACTAAATATGAACAAAAACTATTCTGTATAATCTTTCTTGTAGATGTTCTATACAATTTATAAAATAGAAGCCATAATTAACAATGGCAATTTTATGTTTAAATTCTGACCATTTTTCATGTAAGAGCACCTTCTTCAGTGAAAAAGTGTATTAATAATTTATTTATCTGGTTTCTTGTAATAGCATTTATTTATATTCTTGTAGGCTTACAACTGCTTTATAAAGTTTCTGTTGACATCATTTAGATTGTTAAAATTATTTTTTAATTCCGTTTATTTTCGAATCTGCATAGTAATTACATAATAAAGTAGCTTCAATCAATTCTTAAGTAAAACAATATTTACAAGTATACAAATGCATAAATTACTAAACACTTAATGGACTACACACACCTTACGATAAAACAAAATATCAAATTGAACACGATTTACTGTCGCTAACTAAATATTATTATTTGAAAGAGACTTGGCGTTACACATAAACACCTAAGAAATCACAAAATCATGCTGATAAATATACAAATATGAAGGTTCACGAAGAAACACAACACTTCTTGTCTATATCTGATGTAAGTCACATATATAATCTAGTTCAAGATTAAAATACTCATTAATAATTGTTTCACTTAACCGCTAAACTAAATATAATATTTAGTATATAATTGAATATACTGTATTGCAAGTTGAAAATGTAAAGCAGTTTTAAAGAGAAAATATTTCTTATTAAAGTTCTCATGTTATTAATATTATATATTTATTGTTTAAACTCAAAACTAAACTAATTATTTTTAGTACAGAATAAAATAGTTTTGAGTAATAAAATAAACAAATTAATATCCATCCAGATAGTAAAAAAATTCATGGTTATAAAAACAGTACTAAATATGATATTAGTACTTGGATTTTAAATTCATATCAACATTTGTATTTATTACAAATAGTCAACCCACCCTATCCTCGGATAACGTTTTACTAAATATACTATGTAGTATCTACAATTCAAGTATTGTAAGTTGTTTGTACTAAAAAATGGTGTTATTTTTGCTTAAAAGTCGACATACAAATATTTATAAAAACATCTTCTACTCGATATTACACTGTTTTTTTCTTTTTTTTTATATTATACACGAACTCAATTAATTATTAAGGAAAGACACAACAGAGTTTAAAAAAATGCACTACAGAAAAAGTCTTGTCCTTTTATATATTGTATGTTAACAAAATAGTTGTAAATAAGTCTTCCACAGATAATAAAACATCAGTAATTATTAACTTATTTTGTATAGTATAACATATATTTTTAAGCAACACTGATATTTTAAAACTTTATTGACTGTTTAGAAAATTTTTGTCTAACTTATTATTTCTGATTGGTACAAAAATAAGATTTAGACTAGGTTAGGCATGGCTCATGTAATTATTTTGTTATTAAGTAGAAGGTACAGTGATGCATACATTATAAACATTCCTTGGTTAGAAACATTCTGTAGTATTCTTGTCACGATTGACTGAACAATGAAAGAAATAAAACATAACTACATAGTGGAATTGTTACACTAGACAGCGCTACCACTATGACAACAATAGAAGTAATACTAGTAAATCTTTTTCTGCTCCAGATGGAATTGCTATTTTATGGGTCTTTGTTTTGTAAAGGAAATGAGTTTTATTACCTCACCTTTTTATTTTTTTTCCTGTTAACACAAACTATTGTAAAGTAATTAAATAAGTTTATGTTGAAGAACAAGTTTGGTAATAACGAAGGGAATAGTACAATGAGCAATGCTAATCATTAATCAAGTATTAGACTTATTTGCGTGTTGATTATTAGGTTGCCAAGGTTTAGTTTATAAACAATAAAATACAAACAAAAAGATAGTAATCATTAGGTTTCAATCAACTATAATTGGCTCAAAAAGTTTTAAGATACATTATTGTTATTTACCATGTTTAATGTTGGTATTACATAATAATAATTTTTTAAATACGTTAAAATGTCATAAAACTTAAAGGAACCGATTTACCGATGATAACAGTTTATTATTTAGTTTTAGTATTATTTAATACAATTTTATTATTGTAACTATAAAATATTCCAAACCTAAAGTTTTGTATGGCCAACTAAAACTACTAGAAGTAGCAGTAATTTTGGAATGAACTTGAAATTTGTATCTTAAAATATATATTGCTACAATATTAGATGTTAAAAACATCTTCTACTGCAAAAAAAAAAAAAACGCATTAAGAGGGTTGGTAAAAAATTAAATTTCCGCTGAGAGTGGTGTTTTCTTAAAGGAAATAATAATACATTTTTGTAGTTGAATGACTTATCTACGCTGGAGGAATTTATACCGATTGACAAAAATATAATAGTTTAGTATTATTATTTAATAAATAAAACTTAGTTTTATAAAACAAATCATTTAACCACTTACAAAGTTATTTTTTTAAATAAATATAGCATAGAAAATATGTTTTATTTTATAAATTCAAATTGTATAAAAATCTAACTGGAACTTAAAAGCATATTTATTTATTCGTTTATATTTTATAATATATACTAAATTGATTTAATGCTAATATTATTATGTTCTTGATTTTCTTAATTGTAAAAATACCCTATGTATAAAACAAACTATCGTTAAAGCATTTACTTGTTCATGTGGTAACTTAATAGAATTTACAGTAATATTACTATACAACACGGCTCTTCCTAATTGTATGTTTTATACATAGGAAACAGTAATGTGTATCATCACATTATATTTTGGTATTATATTAATTTATTATTCAACTAGAAAGTAATTGTATTTGAAATTGAAATTATGACGTTATAACTAATGACGTCACATTGTATTCATATTCTGAATGAATCCTGACCCACTGAAGACGCTTGTAGGCCAACCGAATAGCGTAATTCAATTCACTGAAAGTCAGATACCGTAAAAGGCACCATTTATAGGCATGTAACAGGCCCCTCGCTGCCAGCCTGACTTCTCCAGCGATGGCGTTTTCCCTTGTTGGGTCTGCCTTCGGCTCTCGTGTCATCTGCCTAAGGGCGTTGTCATAATGGTTGGTGGTGAGAAGATTCTTTAAAGAAAGCGGTAAACTGGTAGTTGATTTAACATACTTTATTAAATCAACTTTCTGGTGGTCGCGTACTAAACTAAACTAATACTAATCACACAAAGCAAAGGCAATAATAATTTCCCCCATTTATGAGTCTACTCACGGATGCGTTTGCTCCCAGACTGACTGCTGCATCCATCGATATATACTTATGGTTCGCGCACTGGGCTATAGAAACCGAGCCGGAATCTGGGGTTGCGCCCGTGGTCTGAAGGCGTCGTAAGTGGGCAAGAACACGCCTGGCACACACGATAGGAATTACAATAACGCTGTTCCAACATTATAAAACTGTAATATGTTTATATTTCACAATGAAGTTTTGTTTGTAAATGTTGGTAACTGTTGAATATCCAATGATTTTTATAATTAAGAACATTACATTATTATAAATTAAGATTATGCCTTGATAATTTTCATAATATCAGTGTACTAGTATCAATATTCGAACAAGCACAGACAAGAAACGACGTACAAGGTAATAATAATCAAAATAATACAATACATTTTGTATTGTAGTTTATTAAAGATACGTAGACGTACAAACAAAACAATGATAATATTTACATGTTAGAAAATAAAATTAGTTTGGTAAATTTTTCGTATTATTCATAAGTTTGATTTTTTGTCATGTCCAAAGTTTTCTGTTTTGCAATATGGTGTTAAATTATTTAAAAAAATAATTGGGTAACAGATTTAATCAAAAATAAGTGATGGCTTATTGTAAATTCATCGTTACCTACATGCCCTTTGAAAATACTACATTTGAAATGGTTACAAACTATCATTGTTAAATTGTAAGAAGTAAAATTTTTTCCTGATGTTGATAACTTGAGCATGTAGGCGTACTTCACAATTTTAAATACATTCTCACTTGATCTGATTAGTTTTCCTTTAGATTTAAAATCAGTGAAGCCTGTATGAGCCCTAAAATCGGATTCACTTGCATGGAGCAAAGAGCTACAGTTGGTACAGTTTATGTTTTTTTCTATACGTCCCACAATCACGCCACAAATATAATATTAAATTTCGTTCTTAAAATTTGAATTACTATAATTTTCCATAACCAATGTGGCACTCTCTATTTCTCTATTAATATGATAGAGATCGCACTGATTGTGGCCTAACTCAAGAAGGCCTAGGTGTGAGCTAGAGTCAAACTCAAAGCAGTTAGCATTTTCAGAAGCCCTAACACTATTACGAAACATTAGTTGTCCGACTGCCCAAGTGAACTGGTATTCGGATTGTCACTGTTCCCACCCCTACTTCTGACACAGGAAAAAATAGTTCTAAATGATCTTGATTTAGCTTATATGTTAACAAATAATCGAAATCATCTAAAGCTAACAATCTGTCTCTTAAAATACGAATAATCTTAATATTACTTAAAAATCCTAAAACAAATGTTTTTCTTGATTGATTTAAAACTGATTGATTTCCAATTTTAAGTGTTGCCAAATAGGAAATAATATATTTTTTCCTTTACTTTATGAATTATTTATGATGACTTTTAAAATATGGCTTATACAAATTAGTTTTTTGCCTTATTTCATTTATTTTAGGCCTACTTGTGTAAGATACAGTACAATTTATTTAAAAAAAACTCTGTAAAACTGCCAAAATGGCCGGGTCACTAATCAAACCACAATTGGGCACTCTTAGGGTTAAAGTTTTTAAATAATCTACTTGTACAATAGGGCCAGCCAGATGCATTGTTGTTAGATATTTCAGTTAAAAATGAATCAATTGAATTAACAGAATAATAAAAGCACTTTTACTTCATTTGTTAGCAAGTTGATGGTAAACTACAATAACACAGACTATAATTCTGTCTCAATATTACTATTGAGGGACTGCAAAATAAGCTTTAACATGCTTAATAAAATGAGTAATTACTTGTGAAAAGAAATGTCGCTGTCTTTCGTCCATCTTGAACTACAATTGTAAGCAGAGCAGCTCTTAACCATTTGCCACAAAATAAAAACAACACTACAATTAATTAGAACACCAAGTTGTGTTAGCCTAGACAGACCTTAAAAACGTATTGATGAGTTGCGAATAATGTCTTTTCCGGCGTGGTCGAAACGTGAACGGCAGAATGACAGAAAACCGTATAACGCATAAGCGCCAGGTCCAGAGTTCTTGCCCACTTACATCGCCTGCGCGCCCCGGATACTTCCCGCCACACACATCTGTATGCGCTCGGAAAACACAACACTAGTCTTATAAGGCCGGCCACACACTGCAACAGTCGAGGCAAGGCGAGGCGAGGCATTTTGACTAAAGGCGTCTTGAGCGACAGAGAAAGCATAGGCGCTTACGGAGCACCATACACTGCAAGAGACGAGGCGAGGCGAGGCGAGGCGAGGCGGAAAGGCGCCTTTAGTCAAAAAGCGAAGCAGACAACAATTATGTTTCGTCGAAAGTCATTTAGTCAAAGCGTTCCGCGCATGCGCAAAGTCGCGTGACTTCCACCGCTCTGTACTGAACTGTGAAACCACGCCAAAACTTTGGTGTCTTGACTTGCCTCGCCTTCTGCTGTGTGTGTTCGCTTTGCGACAAGGCAAGTCGAGCGATTTGTCTTACGTTGCCTTGCCTCGCCTTGACTGCTGCAGTGTGTGGCCGGCCTAATACAGTCAATTTGTGCTTAAAAGAGCCCTTGGCGGGAAGGTTTTGGGGTAGTTTTGATTTCTTCCTTTCTTTATGTTTTTTGGGGTGCGGAATCCGAATCTGAGGTTTGCCTACAAAATTTCGTGACGCATTGAAAAAAATGCAAAAACATGTAAAAAATCATGAGTTTTGGCGGTTTTTTGCTTTTAACTCGAAAAATATATCAACTTTTTGTAAACAACATTCCTATTAAAAAAGAATGTAAATAAAATGTTCTACAAATTTCATCCCATAAGTTATTTTCTCCGACGAACCGTTCGGGCTCAAGTGCCAGTTGAAAATTGGCGTATTTCGGCTGTCTACGCAAAAACCCACATTTCCACTCCAAAGCTTTAATTTATTATTAAAAGCTGTCATTTAGTGAATTTCTCCTACTTTTAAGCTAAATACAATGTGGTTTAAATTATTATGTCATCTAAAGTAGGTAATAAAACAATATGTAATATAAACTAAAAAACAAATTTAATACATCACGTTTTTAAAACATACTAAATCTGTATAAATCTGCATGGCTAGGGGAAATTATTGTATACTTTTTAGTCAGTTTTAAAAACTTTGTATATTAAATTATTTTAAATTCAATAATATTTTATGCTTTTTAGTCTTCAGTTGGGAGTTATATTTAAAGTATCAAATCTCTAGCTCATTGAGAACTTAGTTTAAAATCGAATAGACAAATAAACAGACAGACAGACAAGAATGCGAGTTAATAAAAACAGGGAAATAAAAACCTTTTCAAAACCACATTATATTACATTTTTTTGCTTGCAAATATAATTCCGTCTTTATCGTCTTTTAATTTTATTTATTAACTCCCGGCCTCCCAAAATGATTTTATAACTGCCCGTCTGGTTTGAAAGCCCCTTTTCTTTCCATTCGATTCCTTCACACACGAGCCAAGGCCAAGTACTAGTACAAGGCGTTTGCACCGACCGAACATTCGGACTTGAAAGATGCAAAATATGTCATCGACGGAGGGTTTTTGTTACAACGGGTCAAATATCACTACTCCCAGACGTATTCAGAAATGTGCTGCAACTATGTATCATATGTGAAGGCAAACTACAAATCAAATGCCGTAGTCATTTTCGATGGCTACCCTGATAAAGATCGTGAAAGCACCAAACGACTAGAACGATTGAGAAGAGCGCAAAGAAAACAATCTGCTGCAATATCGTTTACAGAATCGATGGTGCCCTCTGTCTCGCAGGAGAGTTTCCTTGCAAACTCCAAAAACAAGAGCCGGTTGATATTTATGCTAATGGAAAAATGTTATGACCCAAAAGTTGATTCACAGCAAGCTGTGGAGGACGATGTTATCCTAATTAAGTATCACAACTGCTCTTTTGTTGGCCCCGTCAAATAAACATGTGGCAGTGGTGGGGCAAGATGTAGACCTTTTGGTGATTTTGATTGACCTGTGTAGCCCTGATATACAGCATGTTTTCTTTTTAAACCGGGAAGAGGAAAAGTTCTTTTTCAAACACTCTACAATCCTCATCTTACCGCTGAAAAAACCCAATCAGACCATATATTGTTCCCGCACGCGATGAGTGGTTGTGACACCACTTCTGCTTTATTTAATCAGGGGAAACTGCAATTTTTCAAAAGTCCTGCAGAAAAACGATAACTTGCAACCAGTCATTGGTGCTTTCAAAGACCCTCATGCACACCAGGACGAGATTGCCGAAGCTGGAAACGTGTTTCTCAAGGCTTTCTATAGGAAAAGACATGAGACTAGCCTGAACGATTTGAGATGCAGGCAATAGGTATCATCATAGTACAAAAATAAAACCAACATTGCCTCACTACCCCCCACTGAAGATGCAGCACGACAAAATTCATCGAGAGTTTACTTTCAACTGCAGCAGTGGTAATCAGATCAAACCACACTCGACAAGCAACAAAGAGACTCGAACTAGTGGGGGTGGAAAAAATAAGGAATGGTCTCGTGCCAGTGCCAACCATTTTAAACCCTGCACCGGACTCAATACTATAACACATTTCTTGTAAATGTAAAAAAGGCTGCCAACGCAATTGTGGATGCAGGAAGGCAGGCCTCCATTGCTCCCCGATGTGCACAACGTACGAAGCGCTATATGTGAAAACGTCGAGACCTCGGAAGAGAGCATTGACATGGACGACGAAGAGGCAGAAAAAATACCCTAGGCCTAATCCATGTTTTTAATGTGTTTTTTGAAAAAGTGTTTTAATGTGTTTCGTGATGTGTTTTTGTGATTTTTTTGTTGTGTATTAACTTTAATGTTTTGACGACCTCATGAAGGGAATTATTTTTATTTATTTCTGTGATCTGAAGATAGGTACACATAGGTAACCTGAAACCGCGGTAGTCACAAAGTGATTTTAGGATTGGATAAGACAAAAAAGCAGGTATTGTACCTATTTAATTTATTGATAAAATTTTCCAATCCGTGGGCTACATGTTGAAAAAAAAGACACACGATGAGGAAGGTATCTTCCAATATATTTCGTAATAATTAATTTAAATTGTGAACTAAGCAGTTTATTGGTTTACGGATAGTTTATTCATTCTTTCCATAAATTATTTTTTGATAAAGAATTAATGCATTCTTCAGAACGCAGTATAGAATACGTGGTTCTGGTAAAAAGAAATATTAGTTACTTCATCTACTTATAATTACAATGAATTCTTAAACCTAAGTACATTTGTAAGAAAACAATAAAATATGTAACAAAATAAAAAAGCATTTTACTAGACTGGTTACAAATAAATTAAACTATTTAAAATTTATGTTATTGTAATGTTTTTCCAACTCAACTGGGATAAACATGGTAAATAACAGATAAATTAAAAATAATAATACCCCGAACGGCTTAAATAATATGTAATAATTTTTCAAGATTTTAATTGTAATTTCAACTTTGTGTAACTAAATTTGTAAAATTTCGGACTTCATTTAACTTGAACATTTTTATATTTAATTATTGAAAAAAATGATTTGTACCTTCACATATACGATCTAAATAAGGTATATGCAGAGAACAGGAAGGAATTCACTAATTTACAACGTTTAATATGTTAAATGACAGTTTTGGAGTGGAAAATGTGGGTTTTTGGGGACACAGTCAAAATACGCCAATTTTCAATTTGCGCTTGAGCCCGAACGGTTCGTCGGAGAAAATTCGTTATGGAATGAAATTTGTAATAAATTTGATGTACATTCTTTTTTAATGGGAGGGTTATTTACGAAATTTGGTATTTTTCGAGTAAAAAGCAAAAAACCGCCAAAACTCATGATTTTTTACATGTTTTTGCATTTTTTTCAATGATGCGTCACGAAATTTTGTAGGCAAACCTCAGATTCGGATTCAGCACGACAAAAAACTTATAGAACGGAAGAAATCAAAACTACCCCAAAACTTTCTTGCGAAAAACACAATTTGACTGGACAGCCCCCCCCCCCCCCCCCATCATATACTTTACTCTAAACCTCGATCTCAGCAATATAATAAGCTTGCACCTCTGCCTAATATATTCTATTACTTTATATTACGATATTATTATTGTTAAATATTACAACGTTGAATGTACCTGCTACAGATATTTCAACCGCTTTCAGGCTTCATCTTATAAAGGCCATTTTTAAACATAGACATGGCATACGAAACAACATACTTTTAACAAACGTGCAGTAATGCTTTCAATGAAGTACATTTAAGTTAAAATCTATTTAATAATAACTTAACTAGCTTCAATTATTTACTTTTGCTCACATGAATCAGTTTTAATCAAATACAATGTGTAAATCGTGTATTAATGCGGTTTCAAAAACAAAGTTATAAAATACAACGAACCAGAGCTGTCTGGTTCAAGAATTAGGGCCAATTTGAACTACTAAGCTGCTTTTAGATTTTAGGCTACGTATGTTACCAGATAATACCAGATATTATCATCAGATATTGGTAACTATCAGATAATATTTCAACAATTTAAGTTTATACATGATTGTTTGCCTCCTGAACTGTAATTAGTAATAATTTAGGTTACATACCTTGCGTACCGTCAACAGTTCTGTCCTTTAATTGGCGACGACTGGTTTCGGAAGCTTACCCTTCCATTGTCAAGTCATAAGAAATAAAAACACAAACAACAAAAATCACACCTAACACTAAATAAAATTACACATGTCTAACATCAATAAATAAAAAACATAAAACACACGACACACTTCACGCATGCTGGCCAGCTACAGTAGTCGTACGAAACCAAAAGTTTTCGAACCAGTGAGTTTCGTACGACTAGCTGGCCAGCATGCGTGAAGGGTGTCGTGTGTTTTTTGTTTTTTATTTATTGACGTTAGACATGTGTTATTTTATTTAGTGTTAGGTGTGCTTTTTGTTGTTTGTGTTTTTATTTCTTAAGACTTGACAATGGAAGCGTAAGCTTCCGAAACCGGTCGTCGCCAATTAAAAGGCCAGAACTGTTGACTGTACGCAAGGTATGTAACCTAGTTTTAACAATTTAAGGTATATGAAAAAATAAAATGTACTCCAAATAATCAAGTAAGATATTACAATCAGTTCTTCTCTTACAATCAGTTTCTACAGATGAGTTTTCTATAATCATCTCTTTATTGTGTAATATAAAAAATGTGTTGACATAATTTTGAAATACTAGTTCGAATCAACAGATAGTTTAAGAAACAATATATTGGAATGTATTTTTGTTAAATATTTTTCTAGCATTTAAGGTTGCTTTGGCTCATGTTATAAGTCAACAATTTATATATTAAATACTATGTTATTCACTATTCTTAATATTCTTTCAAAAAAAGAGTTTCCAAATTATTTTTTATCATCTTATATAAGTTTAGTATTAGGAGTGGCGCAGCATGCAATCCTATTGACTTTCTGTTCAATAAATATATTAAAACAACTAGGCTACTAAGACTAGTTACTTTTTTATTATAGTTATTTATTTTACTTGTGTACACTTCCATACAAAACATATTGTATATTGTAATACATTTTTACTTTCTCCCCCTATACCATAGTATATGGAGAAAGTATTGTATTCGTCAACATTTTCGAGTTTGAGTTTTTGGTGGAAATATCCGTTTTGGGTCCCCCTGAACCTAAAAAAGTGGTTTTCGGAGTGATGTCTGTGTGTGTGTCTGTATGTGTGTCTGTGTGTCTGTGTGTCTGTGTGTCTGTGTGGATGTTATCAGACCTAGAGCCTAAACCAGTCGTCCGATTTTGATGAAATTTGGTATGGAGGTACTAATCCACGGTATCTCCAGGCGTTTTTTTAATTTTTGTGAATTTTTTATTTTTAAGGGTAATTTTCCCATAAAAACCCATAAAATATCGGAAAAATTAACTTTTCTCAAAAACGGCTCGAACGATTTTGATTAAAATTTTACAGTTTATTAGGGACCTAAAGTACTATAAACTGTAAAATTTTATTTAAAATCGTTCGAGCCGTTTTTGAGAAAAGTTGATTTTTCCATTATTTTATGGATTTTTATGGGAAAATGACTGTTAAAAATAAAAAAATCACAATAAATTGGTAATAGTATTTTTTTATTAAGTTTCTATAATGAGGGAGAAAGTATGTGTCAGTTTCCTGATACCGTTTATTATATATTTATTTAAAAAAATATTATCTTGCACATTTTTTAAAGATACAAATTTCATCAAAACGTTTTTATATAGGCCCACATGAATTCTTTCAGAATGATAAAATTTTGAATTGTTATTGATTAGTTCACTTTATTGTCATAAAATGGTGTATTGATTTTGATAATGATTGTGTTTTTTTTTTATGTCAAATAATGTTTCATTTGATCTTTGCAGTTATAGGACTTTGATTGAAGGTTTAATTCAACAGATTTGTATGCAATGCAATCGATTTATGGGCTCAGACAACGCTTAACAATATGTAAAATTATTAGTTTTTAAATTTATACCTTGTCTTAGTTAAACTGTCTGGTACTAATTATTGTAATTGAAGACACAATATTTGACAATTTTGTTTAGATATTTGTAGAGTATCTACTAAATACTGAGTGTGTAAGCTTCGTTGAATTGTATTATAGTACATAAGGCGATTGTTACGACATTTTATTTGATGTTATGAAACTGCTGCTCCTGACTACACAAAAAATTAAATTATACATTAAAGATCTACAATAATAATTATAAAAAAACCTTTATAAAATAATTATTAATATCAAAATAATTTGGAGAAGATAGAGGAGCAAATATCTTAATTTAGATTGGTTTTGACGATTGTGTTGTCGTAGAAGCACTTTTGGCCTATTTAAAGTAATAACTTTACATGTGTAACGACAGTTATATCGTTTCTTATTAAGGAACATATTATAATGTAAATATTAAGTAAACAATACATTTTAAATGTACTCTATGAATATGCTTTCTATATTGCAAAATATTTTTAGTATAGTAAATTTGTTTAAAATAATTGGGCGTAATAATATTAACATTAAGTACGTACAGACTTAATGTATAAGGCTACCGACACCCTGACACTTCTATGACGTAAAATTTTAAAAACTTATGTGAATTAGGGCGCAGATAATGACGCTATAACTCAACACCTTCTTGCCTTGGAATTTGCTCAGGAATTGTAAAATTATGACCCAGGAAGAATTTTAAAGATTATTTTACTTGTTGTTCTACATGCGACCCAAATTTCTTAAATAAATAAATGGTTTTCGTATTAGTATTTACTTAAATATTTAAATAAATAATACGTTTAATTCATTATGTTTTGCATATGTTTTGTAACAACTCGGACGAGCGCAAAATTTGCCATTAAGTTATCCTACTTTAAGAAGCCGAAGGCGTATGTTTGAGGACCAATACAAATGTTAAAGGATTGTTATGAAAATGGTTAAAAAATTCTTGCTTCACTATATAGGGGAGGTGTTAGTTAAATACGCTATTTTATTAACCCATAATCACTCATGCATTGTTTGTTAAGTACCATTTATTTTTATCTGAAACCTAACCTATTTTATTTAGCTTAAAGTGATGTACAAGTTGTATTCCATTTTTAACTCTACGATTAAGATTAAAGGAGTTATATTCTTTCATTTATTAACACGCAACTTGCATTTTTAGTATTACACTTAAAAAAAAAAAATCTCAAAGCTTCTAAATTAAATTAATACTAAATCATAATTTGCGAAATATGATGTTTGCATTTTAATGATTTTGGGATATTATAAATAAAACTCAAACAAAATGTAGTGACTTTGTTGTTATCTATTTTTCTACAATATTTAAAATTTGGTTTGACTGTTTATTTGTTTATTTGTATTGTTTTAACCGACCTTTATTAGAATATTATTAATAGATTAATATCGATATAAATTGTCTAGGCCTGAGAAGCTTATTCTCTTTTCTACGTGTTGTGACCTTGTTATCGGTTTAAACAAATAAATCTTTCTATCTTAATAAACTTTGTCTTAGATTATCAAGTATATTACGAAAGGTTGAATTAAGGCTAATCTGGTATTGCCAATTAATTATTAGGTTGTTTTTTTTAACCTTTTAAAAAAATAAAGTATGATTTAAATTAAAATGTATTTATTGTTATGTCGACAAACGAGTCACCCATTTTTAAAGCTATTCTGAAAAATCGGTCTATCTCACTCAAACATGGTACCTAACATTGGCAATATATAAAATTATTAAAGTATCCTCAATAAAAATGTTTAATATGATTAAACCTAATGTGGTTATACTTATACCTAAGTTTGTAAATAACTAAATACATATTAAGTACATTAAAGTACGGTTGATTCGATTGGTGTAAATAGATGTAATATCTTGTAATTACAGTCAAATTATATTTTATATACAAACTATTTTATAGTTTAGTAAGTATTAAACACTTAAAACCAAAATTTGTTATTTTTAATATAGTTTTGATGTTAAAAAAATAGTACAACCATAAACGGCAGTGAAATATAATACGTAATAATAATACTTACAGTCATATATATAGGAAGTTTGTATTTTACTGCGTTACCCTGCTGTATCTGACTTTTCATTTGCCAAAGCATAAAATACGGCTTTGTATAAGCTGCTTAGGTGTATTTAGGCTTTCATTCAATGTATGTTTATGGCTTACTTAGTGGTATGTAACAGTGCACACAGAGCACGCAATGATAGTACGTTTAACTGAATAATTATTCATATTACAGATTATTTACTATTTTGTAATTTGATTATTCAGTTTGTTTTACTTAAAAAGATTATAGTTTAATTTTTTCAACAAAGAATTCAATTATTCTTATTAGTTTTAATCTTTTGTTGAGTCAAATTGAAACTTACTTCGTTAATAAGTTATAGTAAAAAATTTAATCTAAAATAGAAAATATTTAATATCAGTTTGTATAGATCTTCAAAAAAAAAAAAAACATTAAGAAGTAAATTAATGGTCAGAAATTAATTTAAGTAAATTGAATTTTAGAAAAATAGTACGTATATTATTAAATTGTTACAAAATAAACTTATAGTAGTTATGTTTTCAATGATTTAAAAATTTGTTTTCACTTTAAATGCAGACACATTTAAAAAAAACAGTAAACAAAAATCTAAATCTACATAATAATGACTATGACAATAAAACAACACATATTTCTCCAAAAATTGCACATATTGCATATAATACCTGAGAGTTGGGTTTTGAAGAAATTTGTAATTTAAATATAGATCGACTGTTATATGATTTACACAAAATGTACAAGTAAACATTTATAAATAGGTTTCATCTTACTTGATCCCATTTAAAGATGACGAAAATAATCCTACAACGTTGAGGTTTTTGTATAAGTATATACTATTAACGAGATGTTGTATTGTCAGAAACCAAAAAATAAAAACAAATAAGTATACAGATCATTACTTCTGAACCAATGTAGATCGTATTTGTGTTTTAAGATGTAGATGTAGTCAGCTAATATGTAAAAATATCCATCGTTTTAGAAATCTAACAATAAGAAAAGTTATTTAGACTTAATTCTTGGTTCCTTCTAAGTTGAACAGCTAATAAAAACTTATATTATAGTCTAGTTATTAGTTATAATATTTGATGTTACATTTTTCTAGCACAAACAACTTTTGATAATATTTTATAAGTTGAAAATCATTGTATAAGTATCCAAGTCACAAATAGAATATAACAAATTTTACCTTGTATCCGTCGTTTGACTTCGTTCAGCTTACGTTTATGTTGCGTTTCGAAACATATGTTTCATCATCAGATAATAATAATTCAGATAATAATAAAAGTTACTTTACATACAACAATAAAACACTCAACTCACAATACAACACACACAACTATGACATGTAATCCAGGTAGACGTCTACTTAGATTCACGGTCGAACGACTACAGGGTAATCAACGAATTATATAATACTAGCTGAATACCCGTGCTTCACTCCAGGGAAGTTGTTTGTTTCATCACCATGATTTACAATTAATTGTAATATTTTCCCCCCATTTTCTTGCATCTATTATTCCACGAAAGTGAATTATAACATGTTTATTCAATTAGTTTGATTGTTCACTAGCTGCCCGTCAATCGTCTTCGTCACTGTATATGTGCTAAATAAATTAAATCAATAATAAAATAAAAGAGCGTCTTCTTTTTAAACCGCTAAATCTACAGACTGGTAAATCAGAGCCTTAGCTGGTTGTTTGCAGATCACCCAGATACGTCTTTCATATGCGAATGCATAGATCGGGATAGTTTTGATCAGCTTACGTCTAAAATATTTTCGATATTTAATACTTAATCCCACGTAGCACAAGCATGTCATATTGCCGTGGAAAAGACGTCTAGCCGAAACGTCAAGAAACGGTTTTAATGGTACGTCAATATTCCGCCCAAATGTCACAGCGGTAAGATAGTTAAAAAGACGTTGCAAAATAGTTAAAGATTAGGTAAAAAGACGTCTAAACCTCGTTGTTGAATTGCCGTAAATAAATCGTTGGATTCTCGTCATCTTAAGACGTCATATTTTAGCTAAAAACTCGTTGAAAACTAGGAAATATGACGTTACTGTACAATGGTGAAAAGACGTTGTTCTATAACGAGAAATAGTTGTTGCTTCATAACAGTAAAAAGGCGTTATTTCAGAACGGCAAATATACGTTCTTCCAGAACGGTAAAAAGACGTGATATAGAACGGGAAATAGACGTTACACTAAAACGTTAAAATGACGATCTATTAGAATGGTAAAATGACTACTAAAAGTACAAAATTATTCCAGTCAATAAAAATAATGTAGATACAAATTATTGCCGAATGATTATCTAAAATGGGAAAGAGTGTTTTCAAATTTTGTCATATTTTGAAAAAAATATCTGTCAAAATATGATTAAACCTGAAAGACATTATTGCATTTCCCTCATTTATGTAATTACATCCCCCAAATAATTGTAGCGTATGTTATATTTATTTGCCAAGGAATAATCAACCATTTATTAGTCATTTTACTACCATAAAGAAAGATAATTTTAATACAATACACTAATTTCATTGATAATAGAAACATTTAATGTAGGCCTACATCAGTTAGTTTTTATAAAATCTTAATTGATAGCGATTTTTTTAAATGCAGGCCTATACATAATTCAAAATAAATATATACTTACCACTTTTTGCAGTATATTTATTAAAGTCAGTCTTTAATGTAGATTATCTATGGCCAGGATAAATTTATAATATTTACATTTAAGGTTGCAATCTATCCTAATATTATAAAGAGGTAAAGTTTCTCGTTTTGTTTGTTTGTATGTAGGGTGTAATCTCTGGCACTACTGAACCGATTGAAAAATAGTTTACACTATCCCTGAGTAACATAGGCTATAGGTCATTTCGATAAAAACCTTTTTTTATTTCAATATTTGTAAATGTAGTCAGAAAAAATTCTAAGGTTAGGCCTAGAATGATAAACCATCACATGTATTTACATTTATTACCATTGCAACCAATTGAATAAAATAACTAGCTGTTTGCTCAAATATTTCCATTAACAGCTGATTTTAAAATTTGAAGCAATTATTTTGTATATCTAGATTTTAGGTTAGGGTTTTAAAGTGTAGACCTGAGCCTTGCTGGTTCTTTTAACCATTATTACAACTGCTGTTATAAAATATAATACATAATTTAATTTGAACATTTAACATTATTTACCATCTTAGTTTTGAGGTTATTATTAATCCTACACCTTTATTATAAATAAAACATAAAATATGTTTTTAGAAGGTTTCATTGGGGGTTGGCGTGCAGAGCACGCAGGGGTCTCCCCTAGTAAATAAAGTCAAACAAATAAAATTTGACAATACCATAATTAATAAATTAACGCTTAAGATTCCTACAAAATATATAGTAATTTTGTATTATATAAATACCTTTGTTTAGCATGATTATTGCTAGCAGTCCTTTCTTTAGCCACTGTTTAAGCGATGACGCGTTTCACCTATTGTTCAGGTGTTTATATAACATACCTATTAAAGGTATTTATATAACATATTCGGTTCAGTGAAGCAAACACAAACATATGATGAATTTTGTATTTTTTATTACTTTCTTAAAACTAACATTTTACTTCTTGTTTTATACCCAAAATTGAACAAAATTTATAAAAACATAAATGTAAAGAAAAAATATAAAAAGAACAAAAATGAAACGTTATATTTTGTCTTTATCAAACGAAGAACATGAATAAATCTTAGTAGATCAACACATAAAGAAATAAGTTACTATGCCTCCGAATTAGCATTAAAGGAAAATGGGAATACAAAATAAATTAAAGCTACATTTTATATTACAATAGACATATTTTATTACCTTCAATATTTTTTAATTGAAGGTGAAGAACTCATATTGTAAATGTAAAAATAACATAGGCATCATAGGTGCTCCAAATAGACATGACTGTCAGCTGAAAAAAATATATAGTCATAATTTTAAGATACTTATTATTACAGCCTGTTTCCAAATGTACATTCTATCTAATGAATATAGTTAAACTAAAGAATAAATTAATAATTGTAGGATATTTAAGTTTCTTATACGATACTTGCTTTAAGTTGTGTTATTATTGAGATACAAATTTGTAGTTATACAATTAGTATGTGTTTGTTTAGAATTTGTTATTTGCAATTACGAAAATATCACATATTTTATATCCTTGCTAGTTTTTATAAAATAAGACATTACGTTTCAAGAAAACTATGTTTTGACTTTGCCATAGGAGAATGCCTCCACTTCTTTTCTTATTATTTCACTTTCAGGTGTTTGGTGTGTCATATTACAATTTATTTTAAACCGTTTGAAATGAAAATATTGAAATTAATTTGATACCTTCATGTTTCATTTATTGTGTGTATTTTTTTATAATTTAAACTAATTTATTGTTCTTAACATTGTTCACTCAATTTTTACCATATAAAAAAGTGTTTTATATTTAAATGTAGGTAAAATTATGACTGAAACAATCTTAGATCCTGAGTTGACAAATTGAGTATAAAATAGACAAACAGTACAATATAGATGGCCAATAAAGATTTACTGTGAAAATTCTTAAACATTAAATGTTTCAACTAAAGACAATTCTACTTTTTCTTTTGCTGATTAGGTAACCGTAATGGAGCATATTTTAGCCAATATTTCATAATCTCTTCTATTTTGAGCTGGATCACAATATCTTTATTTTTCATAGCCTTTTTACGAAAACTGTAACAGAAATATGCAGTAATATTTATACTAGTAAAAGGTAAAATAAATGATAGATATAACAATCAAGAAATGCTGCAGAGTAAACTTCAGTTCCTAAAGCTTATTATAAACTTACACAACTCAAAAAAGAAATTATTCTGGTTCAAAATACCATTCGTAAATAAAAAAAAAGATCCTTGATTATAGCTCTATACATTTTTTTTTTTTTTTTTTTGCTTTCCATGCCACTTTGTGCCTTTCGGCTAACGAGCATGTTTTTTTGGGTTTTTAATATTTTATGGTCCCCCGCGGGATTTGAACCCGGGACGTCTTGCTTATGAGGCAAGCACCATACAAAAACTTGCCTGTAAACAAAAGCAAGAAATAATATTAAAATATAATTTATAAACTATACATATTATTTTGTTTACTGTACTAAATCCATACTAAACTTTTTTTCAAGACAGAAAACAATATGATTTTTATAAATATGATTTAAACATTGGTTTGAATAAATTCATCTAAATGACATATTTTTGGGATATTAAAATGAGTAGAGCCATAGGATATTTTCTAGGGTGGGGAGGGGCTAGACCAGGGGTATGAGATCAAGCATACCCTCCACTCCTGCGGCAAAAGGGGTCCTTTCGGGGAAATTTATTAACTCCCCCAAAAAATGTTTAAAATTTGAGAAGCCAATTTGTCTGTTCAGGTGAAATATTAACCCACACAGCAATGAGTCTGTACCTTTACTCCGTCAATAAAAATACACAAAGCTACACTGCGCCTAGAGGCCCCACTAAGTAGTGACCCAGCAGCTAATGCTTAAACTCTTGTAAAAAATTAAATAAGTATATTTAAAATCAAATGGCGCACAACATTTAAAACATATTCTAGTGCTAAACCATTTTTATGTAATACTACTTTTAAATAAATCTCTTAAAAGAAAAATAATTTACTATAATTAATAATATACATAGTTTCCTTTTCGTATTGGAGCTTTCTACTCATGGGCATGGGCGCCATGGTACAGTCCAACTGCTGTGTAACTAATAAACCATTTTATGATAGCATTTGAGAAAGCAAATTTTGTATTCAGTCACAAATTATTTTTTTTCATTTAAACTTATTCATAATAAGTAGGTAAGTTTAATTTTATATTTATTTTGTAAATTAAACTTATTCATAATCAGTAGGTAAGTTTAGTTTTACGTTTATTTTGTAAATTAGGTTGTACATTAAGTAATTTAGTTATTTTTGTCTGTAACATAGCTCTACCATACCATTTATCGCATCGAATGTAACTTTTAAGCATTCTTCCGTAAGTGATATAGATCCTTAGGTTTCATCTTGGAATTAAGATATCTATAATTTTATACTTATAAAATAATGAGGTAAAGTTTGTATGACCGTGTCCATGTTTGGGTTAATGTACAAAATTACTTAACTATTGTATTTGTAAAAATATTTCACTATTACTTATATATAATTTTGGCCTTTAAATTACTTCTTATATTTCTTGAGAAAAAAAGAGCTTATTTTTAATTGGGAAATTTTAGTGTTAGATCACAAATTGACAGTATATATGACTAAGCTATACACAAATATACCGATTAAAGATTTAATAAAACAATATATATATTGTTATATATATATATATATATATATATATTTCTCAAGCATATATATTTATTTTTAATTTTTTTTAGTTCTGTTACCAGAGTGTTTTTAACCTTTAATTGGTCGCGCCACGGTCTGTTCGACCGGGCGCTTAGACTTTCTTTATGCTATACCTGTATTTTTTCCCGCTCGAACACAGCCATTTTTTTACAGCTTCCCCCACTCTCATCACCTACAAGCTGCCATATCGATCGTCAGTCTAGCCGCAGTCTTCAACTAGTTCTGTGTGTATTGTCTGGTGCCCGGTCGATATTCCCGTGCACGACTCATTGTGAGTGTCGAAAACACGGTCTGTTTAACCTTGTGCGACTTGTTCCTCTTGATAAAATTGTACATAGTTAATTCAGTATTGTTTTTCTACAGTGAATCGTGAAGAAGAAGAGCATATTAGAAGGTTACTACTTGAAACCGAGACAGAATTGAATATTTCTGATCGTGAAAGTGATGATTCCCAAGAGGAAAGCGACCACAATACTGACACGGAGTTGTCGGCCGATGAGGAAGAACCACCTGTGACTGTCCCTATATATGATGTTACCAGAAACACAAATTACATTCTAGGAAGAGACCAAGCCACCAAATGGTATTTATGCAATCCACCTCAAGTCGTAAGACGTGCTCCTTACAATATTCACAGATTACATTTATTTTCCTGGGCCTCGGAGTGTTGCTAGAAATGCTACTGAACCACTAGACTGTTTCAGTTTATTTTTTACCGATGATATGATCGATGATATTGTTAGATTTACTAATATTCAAATAGCGAAGCTCAGACCAAACTATGCCAGAGAAAGGGATGCCAAGGATAGTACTACTAATGTTGAGATAAAGGCGTTTTTCGGATTGTTGTATTTGTCAGGGGCCTTGAAGTCTTCTCATTCCTGAAGGAAAACACACAGGTGGTCTATGGCTCTGTTCTTTGCACTTCTAAATATTGCTGGAGTTAATTCCTACATTATACGTGTGGCTAATACTAATGATGATGAACTGAGAAAACAATTTCTTAAAAGACTTGCAAAAGACCTCTGCATGCCTTTTTTGCTTTAAAGATCGAAAATGGAAAATTTGCCGAAACAGTTGAAACAGAACATCAAGAAACTGGCGGAAATCCAAGAGGACAGACGTCACCGAGCTCCAGGTGCCACAGGAAGGTAAGTAATGATAAATGTGGTACACATGTAACCAAATCTAAAATTTCGTAAATGTCAACATTTATTTTAATCGGTCTTTGTTCTATAATTGTTTGCTGAAAACCACGATACTATACATTTTTTTATTATATTGATTTGCCCGCCAATTATAGTTTTAAAATTTTTATGTAGAATACTAAACTTACGTTAAATATAGCAAGGCGTGTGGTTTTTACGTGTTGTTACTGTACCTGGCATGCAAATCGAAAGACGAAAGTCACCTGTGCAGAGTGCAATAGATACGTTTATAAAGAGCACATGACAAGGTACTGCAACCAGTGTGCTGTAGTTGATAGAGAAGCAGAACAGGAAATGAGTGAATAAACAAAGAGACAATCAAATTCAATGTAGGCTACAACAATCTAGTTTCAAAAAATATAAAAGTCTAATATAATTTTAACTTAGATAGTTTTTTGTTTAAAGATTTTTTAATTTAATTTCATAACTAGAAAAATGTAATATAACATAACCATTCATAGCCAATTAAGTTAAGACTAACTTTCTGTAAAATAAACTTGTTCAACTAAGTTTGTATATTACTTTATTGCTTATTCCCTTACACCGGTCTTTAAGACCGTGCGCGACCAAATTAGTAATAGTTTTTGCGCGACCTGACAAAGGTTAAGGGGAGATTACCGTAGTTTTTTAAAAAAAAACTTAATTTCTTAAGAAAGAATAAGTTAGCTATAGTAGCATACATATTCAGTACTACAATAACCTACTACCATAACCTCATAAAGATGTGGTACGTACACCTAGCTACAATGAAGGAAATAATCTTCAACATTTGGAAGACAATTTGAAGGTGCTTTTCCTGAAAAATTATAATTTTGAGTCACATCAGTTTAGAATCCTTTTCATAGCCCTTTGTGGCTTCCTGTCACATGTTATAAATTTTATTGGTCCTTTTACAGCACACAACAAATCACTCTGAAACAAAATATTTCCACTGAAATCACTTAAGTTTTATTACATATTAATTTTAGTGTTTTTGCCAATATAGTCCTTATTCTTAAAAAGTAATTAAAACTATCAAAATTGATAAATTTGTGCTTTTGTATTAAAACTATTAATTAACATAAAAATACATAGTATTTAATCAAAATATGCCGCTGGTCTGATAATAATAACTAAATACATTATTAATTATTAATGATACATTCAAAGAAAGATTGATATGAATTTTGAGCTAATAAACAAAACCACTGAAATGGCATAAGCCTTTCAAGATTGTTATCATACATAGGTTTAGAATTAATTAATATATGCGTTTATGATCTTAATTAGGCTGCAATGAAATGATACATTACAGTACAGTACTCGAAAATAAATGCAGAATTTTTACATTACCGACACCTATCTATATTGCAAAATAGTTGCAGTATTTAATTCTAATCTGGGTTTTCTTTGTTTTTGGTTATAAAAACCGTACCATATTAGGGCCTATTATATTAAATATCTTCTTTTTTGAACTATCAAATTTTGTACTAAACTTTTTATCAATATCCCTATTCAAATTTTGTCCTATACATTCTTAGTATGGTATACCTACATATTAGTTTGTCTTTTAATTTTACTCTTAAGATACCGGTACCGTAAATGAAATAAGAATAGTACTTCTTTAGGGCTGATGCCAAAAGCTTGATATCAAATTGTTTTTTTATAATTATGTTGTTAAATATCTAAGAAATCATAATATTGTTTGTATGTGAATTAAATGTTTATATAAAATCTGATATTGGTGTTGGTTACAAAAAATGCAACAATATCATCCCTTTATAGATTGTATCTTTTTACGCCTAGTTCTAGCTTGTTTTTATAATTTGTAGGCCTACCTTATGTTTAAATCTTAAAATTTTCATTTTCTCTTCGACACTCTATGCAAAATAGTTTAGTAAATTCTACATGTTGTATAATCTAAATGCTACGAATGTTTGTTTGCCAATATCTTGTATTGGTAGCTCATGTCTGTTCAAATAAATCTTTTAAAAAATAATGACAAAGTGGTAGTTTGTAATAAAGAATTTGTAGGCTACATTGGACATTTATTGACTTTATCCTGACTACAGTAAACTGTTTTCTTACTTAAATTACTTAACATTTAGAATCAAGCTGCCAGATTAATTAAGAATTTGCCTACAACAACCAATTGTCATTTTTTGTAGGTTGCAAGTTTGGTTTCACAAATAGCCTAATGGTTATATATAACAAATAAAAATTATGCCATTCACAGCCATAAATTAATGGTGACTATTATAAATAATATAACTAACCTACAATAAATATTTAACATAAATTAGTTATAATAGTAAACTTTTACATGGTACTAGTACAAGGTAGGCTATTACATTATCTGCTACTTATCAGTAAGATCAAAGAATGCTCGCAACAATGGCAAAATTACAGTGTACGTCTTGATCAGAGTCTCTACGTGCAATAATTTAGGCTCTTTGTTGCTAAATTACAGTATAGGACTACAGCTCAAATCCAGGAGTTTTATTAGATAATTTTGATCCCAAAGGTAACAAATTTGAAAAAAAACTTGCCTAATTGGTTACTAGTAAATCCTACAGATTCATAATTGCATTATAACATCGGCGAAAGTTTACATCACGGCTCCCTGCTGCTGATATATGCAGTTGACAACCTACAGATATTAGTGCTGCCAACCTAGTCACATTGTACTAATTGAATATTATGTGTAGGCTATATCAAGTTATAATAATGGTAATATAGGCCTAATTGGATCATTTGTTTAGCGCAAGTACAAACTGCAATCAAATTATACACACTGTTTAGGCCTACATTTGATATTTTTTTATGTTTTTATCTTATTATAAATGGGATATATTATGTGTATAACATTAAAAACAAGCTATGACACCATATATATAGTAAATACAATTTCATTATTTCTTAGAGCGTAGGTGTAATCCGGTGTTATGTCTTAAAATAATATTGATAAAATTATTTATAAGTTAGGGCCTATTGTACCCTGTTTATATTAATCGTCTGATAAAAAGTTATATTTTCACATATCCCGATAAACGATAACTAGTTAAGTTTGTTTTTATTATAATTTTACAACTTGTGTACACGTACTAACTCTTTATTTTTCAGGTAAAAGCATTGGATAGGGAAGCAAAGCAGTGTCGTATTACCGTATTGTAATAATTCACATGTGGGCCTAGGCCTATTTAACATAACTTACCAAGACGTAACTTAAGTTTACTTTAAAGGATTTTTTTAATAGGCCTAGCCTACCTTAATTGTTTCATTAATGTTGTTTTAATAGGCTAATTAGATTTGTTGTTACGTTTAATACTATAAATAATTAAAAACAATATGATAAACATAAACATTGTACATCATTTTCTTGCTCATATGGTGGTAAGTCAGCCTACCTCTGCAGCAATATTACAAGGAGGCGTGTTGTAAGTTTTACTCAATTAATTCAGTGACAATCATAGAAAAACCTGCGTAAGTTTACTATTCGACCCTAGCCTAATATTTTTGCAGACAACGACGTTGTTTTACATTATACTGTTAAATGTTGAATACAGGTAAACATACTGTGACTAAATACTATAGGTTAGAACCTTTTAGGTTTTTTACTTATCTCCACCCTATACGTAGTATAAGGAGAAAGTATTGTTTTCGTAAAAATGTTCGAATTTGAATTTTCAGTTGAATTATCTGTTTTGATGTTCCCAGAACCCCAAAAAATGGTTTAGTGCAATTATCTGTGTTGATGCTCCCTGAACCCAAAAATATTTTTAGTGGAATTTTTTGTTTTGGTGCTCCCTGAACCCAAAAAAGTGTTTTTAGAGTGGTGTCTGTCTGTCAGTCTGTCAGTATGTATACACGACCAGAGAGGGCACCATTGGTCCGATTTTCATGAAATTTGGTATGTAGGTAATAAACCCTAATATCTCCAGGCGTTTTTTCATTTTTTTGAATTTTTAATTTTTAAGGGTAATTTACCCCTAAAAACCCATAAAAAACGACAAAAATGCAAATTTCTCAAAAACGGCTCTAACGATTTTGATCAAATTTTCAGTATTTATAGTGCTTAAGATGCCAAACAAAATGACACCACCCGCTTTTATCAAAACTTCGGCATTTTATAACTATGGGGAAATGTTTAAAAATAAACAAGTTTATGTTGTCAATCTAGCATCGCGGCGGCGGCCGCACGGGGTAGCACCACGGTAGCGATCACGGCCAGTAATTCAAAGGTCGCGTGATCGAATCCCGCCTAGGACAATAATTTTTTATACAATTGACGTAGGTAGAATATAATTTTTTTGTTTTGTTCTAAAAAGTAATAAATAAAATGATTGAAAACAATATTATTTTGACTACAGTAAGTTGGGAGAAAGTTTGTGTCAGTTAACTGATACCGTTTATTTTATTATTATTCTTTCATTTCTGTTACCATAGGTTAGCCTAGGGTCGAATAGTAAACTCCCGCCGAACAACCTTGTCAACTAGGCTAGGTCTACCTCAATGTAGATAAGAAGGTAAACCTTAAACAATAACTCAGCTGCAGCTGTAGAATTTTGTTAATAAAAGTAATTGCTTACACGTTTCCCGACTAGAATTTGCTACAAAACAAAAATTTGACTACTTAAAGTAATTTGTTACCTAGTAAGTGTATGAACTATGTAGGCCTAAGTTAATGCAATTTTTAATAATGATTGAGCTATAAAAGTAATCTACACCATAACCTAAAAAGTTATATCATTTTTATTAGCCTATTTTGTAATAAAGAAAATTCCATAACACTACAAAAGAAAAGGCTTTCTATATAGTTACATGAACTTTATATCTTTCTGTAATAGGAAGGCCATATTATTGCTAGTAGCCTAGGCTAGGCCTACTTTTTCTACAATTTAACTATTATTGTTTATGGTATGCTATGTACCTACACCATATATCATGAAAGATGTTATTATTAAATAATTCTATATTTATTTATGTAACTTAGTCTACAAATGATATAAAATATAATAAGTCTTAAAAAACTAATATACTAATAATCTAATAAAACTTTTATACCGCAATAACCTAAAAATAGTTAAACCCTATAGACAATACACAAACTAGTTTACCAAGTTATTTTTAAATGTTAAAATTAGGTAGCCTACGAACTTACCTGAAATTTAACACATTGAAGAGTAATTATTATTAATTGTATATAACTTTAAACTGTCAGGTCAAAAGAGATGTTCGAGTAGGCTACTATCACAAGCCACAACACTGGAACACTGTTTTCAAGTGACTGAAGTTGTGAGGAATGCACTGGTTTGCACCGAGAAGAATACTTTTCTTTTTACTTTGTTTTATTTGACATAAAATACAATTAATTATTTTAATTACATAATATGTCTTGGATAAGAAAATGTCCCATCGAAAAAATGTTTAGCTTAGTATATTTCATTTTGTTTTATGAAAATAAAACTTATTTATTGCAATAGTTAAATAATTACATTATTATTAGTTGTTATAAAACTTACCTTTAATGCATAATTATAACCATTAAAACTGTTAAATTCAAATTCAACAGAATGTTAACAGTATAATAGGTTTCTAGAGAGCAGAGATGAGTGTGTTTCTTCTTGTTTTTGTAAAGTAATATTTTAATTTGTAGCCTATGTTGTCTCAATTTAAAACCACACGAATATTTCAAACGATCACAAGCAGACGTTTCTATTGACTGTTTTTGTTTTCAATAAAAACGTTAAACTTAAACGGAAAATTACCGTTATTTCGACTAAGGATTACAATCGAAAAACTGACGTGTTACAACAAACGTCAAAAATTAACCACTAACCGTTTTCCAACTTTATAACCTACTATGCGACGTTTTTTCAACAAAAATTACAATCGAAAAACCGACGTGTTAAAAAAGACGTAAAATAATTAACGAATAACCGTTTATTTACCATCTATCCCATTAAACGACGTCTTTTTACTTCCTCCACCCTATACGTAGTATATGGAGAAAGTATTGTTTTCGTAAAAATGTTCGAATTTGAATTTTCAGTTGAATTATCTGTTTTGGTGCTCCCAGAACCCCAAAAAATGGTTTAGTGCAATTATCTGTGTTGGTGCTCCCTGAACCCAAAAATATTTTTAGTGGAATTTTTTGTTTTGGTGCTCCCTGAACCCAAAAAAGTGTTTTTAGAGTGGTGTCTGTCTGTCAGTCTGTCTGTATGTATACACGACCAGAGAGGACACTATTGGTCCGATTTTCATGAAATTTTGTATGTAGGTACTAAACCCTAATATCTCCAGGCGTTTTTTCATTTTTTGGAACTTTTAATTTTTAAGGGTAATTTACCCCTAAAAACCCATAAAAAACGACAAAAATGAAAATTTCTCAAAAACCGCTCTAACGATTTTGATCAAATTTTCAGTATTTATAGTGCTTAAGATGCCAAACAAAATGACACCACCCGCTTTTATCAAAACTTCGGCATTTTATAATTATGGGGAAATGTTTAAAAATAAACAAGTTTATGTTGTCAATCTAGCATCGCGGCAGCGGCCGCACGGGGTAGCACCACGGTAGCAAGCACGGCCAGTAATTCAAAGGTCGCGCGATCGAATACCGCCTGGGACAACAATTTTTTTATACGATTGACGTAGGTAGAATATTATTTTTTTGTTTTGTTCTAAAAAGTTGTAAATAAAATGATTAAAAACAATATTATTTTGACTACAGTAAGTTGGGAGAAAGTTTGTGTCAGTTAACTGATACCGTTTATATTAGTATGTGTGCTACGTGGGATACTTAAGTGCCAAATATCAGTTCTCTATCTTTAAGGAAATAATACCAATTATTAATATTTATTGTTTTTAGGGTTTGTTATTACATTTTCAACCCATGCAGCATGTAACAAAATGTAAAACTGGTTTATTTTTTAAATGTATCTTGTAAGAAATATTTACAAAATGTCAGCTCTCTAGCTTGAAAGTATACAAATTTGTATTTATTTTTTTGGGAGTTGTTATCACATTTTCATCACTAGCAGCACGTAACGAAATGTACAACTGGTTTACTTTTTCTATGTATCGTGTAAGAAATAAATGTACGAAATGTCAGCTCTTTAGTTTTAAGGAAAGTATGAATAATAATATTTATTGTTTTTAGGGGTTTTTAACACATTTTCACCCCTAGCATCACGGAACAAAATGGAAAACTCATTTACTTTTCATATGTGTTTTGTAAGAAATAAATGTACAAAATTTCAGTTTTCAGGAAAGAAAACAAACAACATTTATTGTTTTAGGGGATGTTTCAACCATTGAAGGTCAAATATTTTAAAATCCTACCTTAGTGCGCCTCTAGCGCCTATGAGCAATATGTGTCCCAAATATTTCACGTCCCTTGACGGTATTAAATTAAAATTTATAGTTATATCGATTGTTCCTAAATGTGCACCCCTTAGCAGAACGTGATAAAATATAAAATGGGTTTATTTTTGTATATGTATCTTGTAAGAAATAAATGTACAAAATTTCAGCTTTCTACCTTTAAAGCAAATGTAATAAACAATGTTTATGGTTTTAGGGGTTGTTTCAACCCTTAAAGGCCAAATATTTTAAAATCCTTTCTTAGTTCGTCTCTAGCCCCTATTGAGCAATATGTGTACCAAATTCCACGTTCCTAGGCGGTATTCAATTAATATTTATAATTTTAGGGGTTGTTACTACATTTTCAAAAACTAGCTTAACGTGACAAAATGGAAAACTGGTTTACTTTTAATATCTATTGTGTAAGATATAAATGTACTAAATTTTATTTTTCCAGCTTTAAATAAATTATAACACACAATAGGCCTACTTATTTTTTAGGGGTTGTTTCAGAAAAATATCTGTACTATTTTTCACGTTCCTAGGGGATAGGGTTTTTGAGATATATAACTAACGATATTTATTGTTCGTGGGGTTGTTTCTACCTTAACAGGCCAAATATTTTCAAATCCTTCCTTAGTGCTCCTCGATTGCCTATGAGCAGTATGTGTACCAAATATCAAGTTCCTAGGTGTAATGGTTTTTGATAAACTGTGATCAGTCAATCAATTAGTGATATTTGGCTTTTATAAGTATAGATATAACCAAAAAATGTACCTACTCACATAGTGCCTCATTCTAGACGATGGTACAAAAATTGTAACATTAAACTCAAAAGTAATTGATGTGTTTAGCGTGTAGAATTTAACCGATTCACTTATAATTATCAATCATAGCTGAGGAAAAGGAGTGAAGGATGGAAGACATGAAGTTCATTGTCAGTGTAGGAAAGTTAGAAGTTGCGTCTACTCAAGAAAGAATCAATAGTCATAAATTAAATTTACATTGACTTGAAGTAGGGATTCGCAATTATTGCACGTTTTAACAAAAACAACAAAAAAGTAATTTTGATGATAATACGTAATACATACATCATAATAAAGTGATAAAAAACAGATCTTTCCTCAGAATTTAAAATTGAATAACTTTGAAAACCAATATTATCGGTAGAGTTATATTTAACTACATAGTTACGACCTTGATATGATCTTTAACAAAATGAACTACTAAATTATTTTGTATTCTACCAGGTCCCAGATACATCCCAATAAGCAGATTTCATACCTATACCATTTATGAAATCTATTCGACACTATATAGCAAAACCAGTGTCGAGGATTCTGCAGATACCAAATTTGAAATCGTAAGCGAATGTATAAAAAATGTCCTACTATACATAATTTCCAGATGTTTAAAAAACTATACACCCAGACTGTTGTGTAAATAAATGTGGTATCTGTTGAAAACACTCAACTAACTAATTAATACATCTGCAATGGTACTGTAACGTATATGTACTTGAACGTATACCTACTGATGTTAACAATAGTAATGGTTTCAAAGCCGCAATTGATCTCAATCATCAGCAAAAACCTTAATGAGAGTAAATTTCTAAATATAAATATTATTTTTAAATAAAAATTTGCTATTGCATACTGTCAAGCAAAATGTATATGTATATCGTGGTTTAAATACACATATTTAAATAGTTATATATTTTTTTAAATTATAGTTTCATGTATTCTCGATAATTTTATTCCGTTTAAAAAATATTTAATTGCAAAATTTGTTTCTTTTTTATATATAATTTTACTATTAACATTGCTTACGAAAATGGAGTAGTCTATAACAAAAGTTACTTTATAATCAAAAACTTAAAATAATAAGTGGGGTTTATTGGATAACATTGTAACAATACTAATATTGTTCAAAATAATAATTAATTGCAAGTAATAAATTCTACTTTATGTATTGCACATTTGAATTGCAATCCGCTTGTTTAGTAAAACTGTACAGTTTGTTCAAACTGTAGGTATTTATTTTAATAAGTTTGAAAATTATTATATAAAATAAACTGAAAGATGTTTTTCAGGAAGATATATCAATTCAAAACAGGTTCGTCACGAAAATAGATAAATAAGTTTAAATGGTTTAAGTTGCTGGTCATTCTAACCCTATAGTTTAATTTTTTAAATTTTCAATACTATAACTATTACAATGAATTATATATAAAGCAATAAATAATTACAAAATACAAACAAAAGAAGATGAAATAAATGTCCATACAATCTTGCAAAAATAAGACTCAACACTAAAAATTCGGTAAGTTAAAAACTAAAGGTATTTAGTGTAACGAAATTTTAATCAAAATAATAACGTAATACTGTAAAAGAAAATAATGTAGAAAATAATCTCAATATGTATGAACGTTATATAATATTTATATGATAAATTTACACATTTAGTGGTCTTACCACCATATTAAATTAATGGAAGATGTTAAAAATTTATTCGATAAGTTCTGTTATCTATTACATACATATTCCATTGTTTTTACTTTAAATTATCTACCATTAAGGAAAAACTAAGTTTTAAGAAGAGCTTTTATTATAAACACATTCTTTAATATACATAACTTATTTCAAAAATTACTCAAAGTCCTAGTCTACTGCTTATCCAGATAATGTGTTTTAGTAATAAAGTAATTATATAAACATGTATTACGTACAAACTATAATTCTGTTTTTTAAATATTTTGTTCACTAATTAATTATTTCCTACACAAGAGAAAATGAATTAACAACAGCGATGTATATCGTGTTTATGTTGAGTGAAAATATTGGTATAGAAAAACTATAGGTATGCGTTTAATGTCAGAATGTATTATTGTTTTAGGTAAAAGCCTTTGGTTAACGAAATGTGTATCTATATAATCGAAATACCACTGACTCACTGATGATCACTACATCTCAAAAACGACAAAACATATTAACTTGAGACTTGACATAGTGGTTCCCCTTATGCTTTAGATGTTCAATAAGACGGGATTTTAAAATATTTTGCGTTTAAGGTTATTAAAAA
>JAGFPH010002271.1:86169-96754 GCA_018207615.1 Philaenus spumarius | reverse complement strand
CCCCCCCCGGACCCCCCCCCCCCCCAAGTGCACTGGTGGCATTTCGCATAATCATAAATTAAATCAGTGCCTCCAAAAACCCCGGGGAGGAAATTTTCAAGTCTCTATCGCAACTTTACAAATTTCTCCTTCCAGGAACCTCCTCCCCCTCCCCCGGTGCACTGGTGGCATTTAGCATAGTCATAAATGAAATCAGCGCCTCCAAAAACCCCCAAGAGGAAATTTTCAAGTCTCTATCGCAACTTCACAAATTTCCAAGAAAATAAACTAATTTTCTTAATTCTCTCTACTAAAGTCACTGTTCAGCTGCATGGTCAAATTATTTCTTCATAGACAGAAATTTCTTCATATGGAAATTTGATAAAAAATTTATCTTTACATAACCTATCTCCCTACAGCAAATTCATTAACTAAAAATTCATGGTTGTATTTGTTCCTTTAAATTTAATCGCAACTGTTAAATATAAATATTTTGCTAATCACTTCATTTGAATCTTATTTATAAAAAAATAGAAAAGTAAACATAAAAATAGGTAGCCTAAGGTATTTTATAAAGAAATTTATATAATAATGTAGTAACAGTTATTGGTTTAGCTTCGACATTGAATCTTCTGTGTTATTTAATTTAGTTTTTTATAATAAAGTAATTAAATTTTATCGTATCTTGACGATTTTCTCACAGAATGTGTATATATACGTATTAATACGTGTGTTAAATTTGATACAAATTCGTTAATTAGTTTATTATAAATTTATATTTTGAAGTTACGAGAAGAAACAATCGATTATTTGAACTTTTACTATAAACGTTTTTAACTTGCGTAATTATTAACAGATCTTTAATAAATTTAAATATGTGTTTTATATAGTTAATTAGAACATATGTGGAAAGTTTGAACGAAATCGGGTAATAATTATAAGTTTTCGATTCAAATTTATATAAAAAAAACAAAATTGAGTACATTATTATAGAAAAACGTGTATATCTTAAAAGCTAATTATCGTAAGTTATTTTTAAAAACAAATACAGATTCCTCATGAAATTTAATATAAATTATCAAATTTTTATTAATATGTATTATTTTACAAGTTGTATAATGTGATATTTAAAACAATATTCATATTTTTAATTACCTGTTTCCAATAAAAATGTAATAACTTTGAAAATATTCAACCAATTTCAATGAAATTTATACCACACATTAAAAACATATTTATAATAATGATATTAAAAAATTAAACATTTAAATTAATATTTAATACGTTTACTAACTAGGCCTATAAAATTAAAATCGATTAAGTTATTTAAATTTTTGTCGTAAACGTTAATAACTTGCATAACTATTAACGCATCTTTATGAAATTTTAATAACATTTTTTATATACTTATTTAGAACATATGTGGAAAGTTAATAATTATAAGTTTTCGAAAAAGATATGTAATAAATAAATATTTATGTAATCAGCATTTACATTAGGCCTATATCGAATGGTATACGTACAATTATTACTAATACATATTAATAAAAACTTGATAATCCATAGTAAATTTCTTGAAGAATCTATATTTGTTTTTAAAAATAACTTCCAATAATTAATTTTTAAGATATAAACGTTTTTCTATAATAATGTACCCAATTTTCGATCCTTTTTTATAAATTTGACTCGAAAACCTATAATTAATTATTAACCGATTTGATTCAAACTTTCTAAATATATATTCTATATTAACTATATTAATACCACATACAAATTTCAAATATATTCATTAATAAACTTTCTTATTATTATTGATATAAAATGGTTTGATCAAAATCCATAATGCTATATACTAGTTACAGTATCTATATAATAAAAATGAATTGCTGTTTCTTTGAAATCGCATCAATTGAGAACTGCTGGACCAATTTGGCAATTTTTTGTTTTAAAATGTTCATAATAGTCCGAACTAGGTTTTTATATAAAGAAAAATTTGAAAAGTTTCCCGAAAAAGTTTCAAATTTGGAAAAAACTAAATAGCCTCTTTTGTATGGACTCAAGACCATAGCGCTCAAAAATAGCTGTTCGTATAAAATGCTTAGTAACACATGTTTGTTTACATTCATTGCCATAGCAACTTTAGCAAATTTGTAATCAGTTTATTATTCTTCAAAACCGATAGCTTTTTAGATTAGATTGACAAATTAAAAGCAAACACAAACAAAAATCAATAAAACATGCTTAGGCCTACAATATAGTAACTATATTATAATTAATTCTATTTAAACATCGGTTGTTACATATTATTATAAATAAAACAACTGTTATGAATCAAAAACTGAACATAATTTTAGGTTAGGCCTACAATGAACCAAAACACTTTTATTTGCAACCAATTTCTCTAATTTATAATCGGGTTATTATTCTTCAAAAACCAAAAAAGCTTTTTTAGGTTAGATTTCCAAACAACACAAACAAAAATCAACGAAAAATGCTTACTGTATTATAATTCAATTCAAACATCGGTTGTTACATATCTATTTACTTACATATATGCTGTTTAAAATATTGTTTATATAAATTATTTATATAAATTGTTGACATAAACACCATTTGCAATTCAATAACTTAAGTCAAAAGAATGAAATTTGATAACTACCCTTAAAATTAAATAAAGCAATAGCGAAGCATTGCCGGGTCCACTAGTTAGAAATAAAAATGTGTTTTCCCATAAAACGTGGTCTACGCGTCAGGTCTAATACAAATTATAACTGTATTCAATAGACACACAAACAAATTGAATTCCGTCAGTTCTCCAATTGCAGATTAGTGAGGCCTGTTGGGTGTGGTTTGATAAGTGCTAATCGTTTCGTTATCTGTTATTGGTCAATTTCTTTGACAGAATGGCGCCTACTATCTAGTGTTTGGAGTATCTACTAAATGCAACATCGAGCAGTTGAATGGTTCCCATCACTATTTCTTAAAAACGACAAAACGTATAAACTTGAGACTTAACATAGTGGTTCCCCTTATGCTCTAGATGTGCAGTAAGACGGGATTTTAAAATATTTTGCGTTTAAAGTTATTAAAAAGTAAAAAGCGTTAGATCTATATATATATATATATAATCGAAATACCACTGACTCAGTGATGATCACTACATCTCAAAAACGACAAAACATATTAAGTTAAGACTTCAAATAGTGGCCCCCCCCTATGCTTTAGATGTGTAATAAGAAGGGATTTAAAATATTTTGCGTTTAAGGTTATTAAAACGTAAAATACGTGAGAAACGTAGACAAAATCCAAATACCACTGATTGACTGATTATCACTATTTCTGAAAAACTACCAAACGTATTAGCTTGAGACTTAAAATAGTGGCTCCCCTTATACACTAGATGTGCAATAAGACGGGATTTAAAAATATTTTGCGTTTAAGGGTCTTCTATACCTTGCGTAAAACATCAAAAATATGCACTTCGTACTAACGTGTTTCGGACGCCGCGCCGTTTTTCAACCTAAAAAGTTGTGAAACATCTTAAATTATTCTTAAAGGCTTTGGGCTTTTGTCTTATATCTCATACTTGAAAGAAATCGACGGCAAATCCTTTTAATCAACAGTTTAACTAAGTAAAAATTATTTTTAACGCATTTTTTGGGAGTTTTAAGCAATAATTTCCATATTTTAAGCCAACACGTAAAACATATAAAGCCTTTTTTTTAACTTAAAGTAGTTTCCCAGATTATTAATTTATAAATAGAATCCGAAACACGTTATTAAGAATGCATGTTTCAACGATTTTGCGGCTTCAGTCAGACATTTTGTATTGAAATCATACTGTACACTCGGGAGTTTTATTCAAGGTATAGAAGAGCCTTGAGGCTATTAAAAAAAAAGCGTTAGAAAGGAGGTTCTTTAAATATGCATATAAAAAGGCTGTCCTTCGACAGGGATTAATAAAACTAAAATATGAATATGTTATACACTTAAGCTAAGAAAGTTTTACATATTTATTGTAAATAGCGTATTAACAAAGAGTATTGTTATCGAGCTTAACTAGTAGCGAAGCACTTATTTTGTTCATAATATTTGTTGCGTTAGCACTATATGAAAGCAATACTTCCCTTATTTTGTTCATAATATTTGTTGCGTTCGCACTCTATAAAAGCAATACTTCCCTTATTTTGTTCATAATATTTGTTGCGTTAGCACTCTATGAAAGCAATACTTCCCTTATTTTGTTCATAATATTTGTTGCGTTAGCACTATATGAAAGCAATACTTCCCTTATTTTGTTCATAATATTTGTTGCGTTAGCACTCAATTTTAACATTAAAAAAATAATTGTTCAAATGAAGACCAGATGAATTTGATTGATTTATGTTTACGGAAAAGTTTTAAGAGATATCTAATATGTTTTATGAACTACACCCTCACAGATCAATAAGTTTATTTATTAAATTTCAAAGTTTTAAAGTTACACCTCAATCTAGACCACCGACAGCAATATCGAAATTGTTTCATCAATGATAATTAAATATTATCGAACCATAACGTTTGAAACTTGTAATTTATAAAGAGAAATGCTCATGTTATTTATACCAGTTCTATTAAAAAACCTTCGAAAATAATACTATTGAATATCTTCACTACAAAGTTTTGAAAATTGTTTATATTTTAATTAACTAGTAATATTAATTATAATTTTTGGTAATCACCATTATTAATATTGATAGAATGTAAGAAATATTTATACCATTTATCTTATTTGTAAATATTACTATATATATTAAAAGACTTTTTAATTCGTAAATTACAGAAGATATGTTAATACATATTTGGTTTGATTTTTAATATTTAATTAGCCGTGACTAATTTGCCCAATATGCGTTGCACATAAACATATTATAAAAAACCAGAAATAATAATTGTTTCAATTTCTCAATAAAAGCAGTGAAAACCTAGGTGAATTCATTGTTGTTTGGAACCATGCATACCAAAGAAAATTTGATTAGCAGGGATTCAAAAATATACAGTTATGTAGAAGGCACAAATTTAAGTGTCGCTGTCATATTTGAAATTGCAGAGGATGCTATTTTAAAAGCATTGCCAATAAATAATGACTAATTTTGAATTGTATACCCGTGATCATTACTATTTTATATTTTAGTGTTTTACGTACATTTATTTTTAGTATTATAACATTGCAATTACCAAGCTAACTGAATAAGCAAAACGTTTGTCATAATCTATTGTAGGCACTGTTATTGAATCACTTTTATATCACTTGAGATTATTTGGCAATTTGTGTTTCATTATCTCTTTGAGTATTTCTCTATTCCAGCCTGTATTTAGTTATATGTATTTGACTACTTAGTTCTAATACTGTAATCTTATGTTTCATGTACTTTTAGGTTAGTTTGCAACACAGAGTTTAACATATAATTTTATGTTTTCTATTTAGGTTTTTATGTCTTAGTTTCAAGTTTGCATGTCTTGATAACTAAAGTGATATGTTTTTAAAATACTCAATAAATATACGTAAATGTAGGAAAACAATTATAAAAACCAGTCATTTAATTGCTGGCTTTAATAAAGTAAAAATTAATGGCAACTCGTATTTCTGTAGTTGCCCACATTACTTTATTTTTATAATTATTTACTTTATAATTATAAAAAAAGTGTATTATACTATACGAAGTTTGGAAATGCCACAAATGGGCAGTACCTAAAACTAATATTAGGAATAATTCGTAATTTTTAGAAGATTACTAAAAAAATGGTTTGATTTTTAAAACTTAATATTCTTCGACTAATTTTTCTGACTTGCGTTGCACAGAAACATATATAAATAAAACCAGAAATAATGATTGTTACATTTGTTCAAAGAAAGTCAGAGAAGACTATCTGAATTGTTGTTTGGAACCATGCCTACGAAAGAAAATTGGATTGGCATCGATTCAAAACATAGAGTTATATATAGAATGCACAAATGCCTCGAGATAAAAGAATGAAAATGTTCAAGCTTTTATCTCTACATTGAGGCAAACCAAAGCTGTGATTTTATTATATATTTCGAATTATTAAAATAAAATATAAAATATCAGCAACAATTGTTTCTATAAACCTTCCCTTTATTTTATTATATTTACAACTTATTCCAATGATAATAATCTCAGAAATATGTCTAAACATTGTTTTTCGTTGTTTTTGTAGAAAACTAACACGTCAATGGGTTTCATTTTTGAATCTCAATTTTGGAAGGGTTACAAAATACCAATGGCTAAATTATATTCCATAATAAAATACACAAATATTAATATATTGTATATACTCGTAGGGTTTTGAAAAGTTATATTCATTCTTCAGTAACAATCCATACATTGGTTTTACTAAACATGTTTTAATTTTCTTTCTAAAGTGAAGACATTATTTTCGAAAGTAACCGAGTACAAATTTAAACTGCCAGACAGTAATTAAAACAGTGTCTTGCATAGAGGTTTTAAATAAAATGACTGCTTCCGCATGAACGTACAATTTAGTGAACAAGACATTATTTGTCTATGGCGTACTAAATCGTATAATTATATAAATATCTTTGTTTTACTGCTCGCAGTCCAAAAAAAGGTATTTATATAATTATATGATATATACTCAGTCCATAAGGCAATAACTAAAGAGAAAACAGTTACTAAATCGTACAAGTAAATTCATTATTTTACCTTATACTTTACTTCCGAATGGGTTTATAACTATTTGTATTACAATTTGTTGATTTTTGTATTTATGAATTTGATTAAACAAATTCAAATTTTGGTGAAAGAACTTGATTGTACTTACTTAATTTATTTTCCAAGCCGTTCTTTCGTCAGTTGTGGATCAACAACATTACAATTTGTGGCCTAAGATACTACTTACATGATTCAATGAATCCGTGACTTATTATATTATTTTATTAACTATACTCTATTTGTGAATTTCTTAAGAAAAATAAAAACGTTAACTGTATGTCATAAAACAACTTTGTTGTCACACCACGGAAAAAAATAACTCTACTGTGTAGTAAGAAGCCATACCAGCCTTTACAATATATCATTAAGTGAATAAAAATATAAATAAGCGTACAATTATATAATTGCAACAAGAAAATTTAATTGCATACACTAAGCGCTTACTTCGTAGAATTCAGTTTAAGAGGTATATATTAAAGTTTACAAATAATTTTAAAACTAAATTGTATCATAAGTTTATGAAATTACAAGCTGTATAACCGTGCATTACAATGGGAAGTAAAATGGGGAAAACGTTTGGATTTTCCAATAGCACTAGTTTGGAAAATTTCGACAATTTATGTTTAAGTTGCATAAACATGGATCATTTTCGAAAACTTTATAAAAATAGGGTTTTATTAAAGTAAATCTATAAACAGACGGTTTAAACAACTAACAAAAACTTAATAATCTTTTTAGAGATTATAACTGAAAAAACCCAGAAAACCACTTTGAACTGTTGTTGAACGGCCCCAACGAAGTTATTCAGAATATGGAAAAAAATATTAAACACAATTGAAACCTTTTATGAAATTTAGGAACACAAAATCGTACCAGATTATAAACAGTACTTTATGAAAAAAAAAAAAAAAAAAAAAAAAAAAATCAAATCCAACACAACTAAAATAATTATCTTGTAAGTTATTTTATGTTGCAATAACACAAGTCTTATTGCAAGAACTTTATGCAATAACACTTCGACATGTTACGTACAGGAAATAAAAACTGAAAGTAGTAAAAAAAAAAAAAAAGAAACTGTTACCGTACCAAGTTATTTATATTATACCGTTAAAAATACGATAGAAAACAGCAATAAAAAGAAGACAATATAAACAATTTTATTTTGAAAAAAGAACCGATGTTCATTAATTGGAAACAAAAATAATCGTAATCCAATTAAAGCAATAGCAAAATATAAGGTTTAGGTGTGGTAGTAATGACGATTCAGCTGCTACAAGCCTATCATAATATGATGACGGCGGTGGGCAGTCAGGCATAGCAAAGACATTGTCAAAGATTAGATAGAAATATTTTTGGAAATCAATGACAGCAGATGTAGTGGCATATGTGAAAGCATGTCATGCGTGCCAAATTATGAAACCATCGCGACAAAATCAGGCCGGGTTATTACAACCAATAATGCTGCAAATACAGTCATTTTCGAAATTAGTATTACATTATTTAGGCCCAATACAACAGGCAAATAAAAACTATATATTTTAGTAGCCAACCTTTATGTGTGTTTACGGTCACCAAAGCCTTGAAATACGTTGTTGCTAATGTATTGTAGTGTTCTTATAGTTGAAGATATTAATAGCAGGGAAATTGAAACAATCAAGAGAGCAGGTCGACGCAAGTGCCTATACTGTACTAAAGCAAATGAGGTAAGTAATATGATTTGAGCTCTGTTCACCGGACCTTTGCTGTTATCACTGAGGGTATTTATCAGTGACCTTATAAGTGGACTGTTCAGCTCAACTGTATGGACGTTTGTCAGGTGGACTCCTCACCTCCCCCACCCCTCCCGAACCCTCCTTATTTCTCAATAGTTTACGTTTGCAAGAATAATCACTTGTATTGATATTCAGAATAGCCCTTACAGCTTTTGAAACACTAAGATTTAATGAAATTACTATGGTGCTTTTGACATAGAATTACAAACACAGCCGAACCTGTTAAGGGGAAAAACAAAATAACCCTATAGACTCGACCTACTTTTTAGTTGATATAATATTATTAGAAAGCCGTATAAATATTAATAATTTTTACTTTAAAAAATATATATTCCTGTAAACCAACAAGCGTACACAAAAGAAAACCAATCTAGTTTGAATTTTTCTTCATATTAGCATAGAAGGGCTGTGATTGTTCGTCATTTTGGTTTTTACTGTCTGATGTAAGTTGCATGTTTAAATGCGTTAAATGCTTGTAAAAAAATATTATTTATTTTTAAATCAAGTGATGTGATGTTAGAATTATTCACTATATTGGCAGAGAAAGGTCATGGTTGGCCGCCATCTTATTTTTTGTGCTTGTTTTAAGTCTCTTTTTTACTTTTATCGACCGAAAACACATTGTTTTAACAAAATGTGTTTGTATTTAGTTTCTAGAGAAGAAAACAAATGACTGGCTGTAATTTCATCTGAAGTAGACTTTGCTTTATCTTATAAATAATAAAACATGTTAATTCGCCTTTTTTTTATTCCGCTTGGAAGCCAATATTCTCAAAATGTTATCTTATTTGCACGTCTAGATCCCTTTAGGGACTACCATGCCAATTTTATAGTTAATCTGTTTTGTCATTTTTGAGAAATAACGATGAATGAGTGAATCAGTGAGTGAGTTGTTAGTAATTACTTTGGAAAATTAACTAATCAAATTTGCTCAATGTTGGTGCTTTAATTAGATGTTTAGTACCTCTAAATTTGTATGTAGGTTATTCCTCACCAGCTGACATCAAACTTTAAAATAAATTGTCACATTTTTAGATTAAAGGGGAATCATCTAGACATTTTAAACTTGTATTATAACAAAAGTTTGATCAAAAACTTAATAATTTTAATTATACGTTTAATATTATTTACCAACATAGTTTTGAGTTTATCATTAGTCATCGTCATTATTAAAAATACATTTTTAAATTTATAGTAATTTATAAACCTTTCACTACAGGTTTATCAAACACTTACTATTCAAAACATTTTCCTTTGTTATTTATACTTGAATACCAAACGACTTTTTATTCGTTTTTCATCGACGAAAAAGAGAGTATTGAACATGGCAAGTCTTGTCTGTACTAGTTAATTATTGCATAATTATTATTATTTGTTGTACTTTGAGGGAACATTTAATATTAAATGAAATCTTTATGACCGAAATAAAAGTATGTGAGGTTAGCTTTTAACAATTTTACATACACGAGTATACAATGATAAAAAATTATAGTATACACACTCCACATTAATATTATTATTTTGTTTTAGTGTACACACTTGAATAATTTATTACTTTATATTTTATTTATTTTATTCCCTATTACGAAATATATATGCAACCAGTAAATTGATCTTTTTATGCATATGTTAGTGTATAACGTTTGCTAATTAATTTTAAGTTGCTTCATCTACGGTGAAAGTAGGCTTTATTAGAATTATAACTTTGCAAACATTAATATTATTT
Source organism: Philaenus spumarius (assembly GCA_018207615.1). NCBI lineage: Eukaryota > Metazoa > Arthropoda > Insecta > Hemiptera > Aphrophoridae > Philaenus > Philaenus spumarius. The sequence continues at coordinate 86,543 of JAGFPH010002271.1, read as the reverse complement.
TGTTTAATAGTTTCAATAAAAATTATTATAAATAAAATTATTCAAATAAGGTTTGTATAGGAAGTGAATTTAGGGGCAATTTAATTCAAAATGAGAAGATATTTTGTTTGATTATACACCTACTAACCTATTTCTGACAAAATACTCCAGAATAGATATGCAGAGAATTACACCATTTATAATACAACATAATAAGTTGTCTACAATTTTCTCAATTACCATACACTAAATTTCTTTCTCAACAATTAAGTTGTGACACCTCAAATTGAAGCTTATAAAAAATTCCGTATTTGTTGAAAAAATTTAAATCTGCCAAGAAGTTTGGTCTAATCAGCCAATAATGTTATTTCTTACATACAAATTACTAACTACTA